>JADAQX010000720.1:0-26837 GCA_015476325.1 Cardiosporidium cionae
TTGCATTATTTCAATCCATCCATACATTTAAAATGTTTTTTCTTACTTTGTGCAAAGCAATTTGTAGAAATAACACTTTTGAAGCCCAGGTTGGATGATTGGCTAGAAATTCATGAAAGGCCATTATTTTATGTGGAATTCCCTTATTAAAAATAATTTGGAAAATAAATAGAGTTTAATACAGAGAAAAAAACAATTGGGTAATAAATAAAGTTTAATACAGAGAAAAAAGAAATCGGCAACAGAGTTTAATACAGAGAAAAAAAAATTTTGGAAATAAATAAAGTTTTAATACAGAGAAAAAAAAATTGCGTATACAAAAGTGTATTTAACAAAAAAAGAAGAGAAGCAACCAGTATTTAAAAAAAAAAAAAAGACTAGACGTACGTATGTAAAATAAAAAAATATAGAGTTTCTTCTGAATTTTAAGACTGTAGAGAGTGTTTATAAAAATTTGTACCCGCACATAATCAAGAGAATCAATCCCTAAAATAATTTTTCGAGTTCCCATTTTTGATTTTAAATCCTCCAATCGCTTCAAAAATTCGGGATTTTCTACTTCTCGTAACCATCGATCATTATTAATTCCACAGGGAATGGAGACTACCCGTGAACCTAAAAAACATATCCGATTCAAAGAAAAAAAAGGAAAAGAAAAGTGTGCAAATAAAATTACAAGGAGTCCTAGTACATATTTTATACACACGTATATAGTATTGAAAAGAGGTATACTTTTTTTGTTTGTTTGTTATGTAACAAAAAAAAACTTAACCTGTTCCTCCTGTTTCAACACAAGGTTCAATGCCTCGATCAGAACATTCCACACCAAGAACACGCGTGCAAGCTGTCAAGAAATGGCGTTTATATTGGAAAGAGTGAAACCCAACCATGTTAGCACTTAAAACGCCACGCAATAATTCTTCTCGTTGAGGCAAAATTCGACACATTTCAGAAGAAGGAAAAATAGATTTTAAATAGAATCCCACTTTGGCAACGGAATCAATCTGAAATTATAATGTTTTTGGCATTTTTTAAAAAAAAATATTAAGCTTTCAGCGCATATGTATACTAAGATAAAGACCACACAGGATTTCTGTTTTCAGATATATAAAAAAATAGTCTAACCTCTCGAACTAGTTTTGGCAGTAACATCAAATGGAAATCAAAAATAAGAACATAATCGCCTTCTTTATATACTGTTTTCAACACACGGAGAAATTCCTTATTGAGTTTTACATATCCAGACCAATCGAGTTCGGGAAAACCCGTTCCTGATAGTATCAAATTCAAAATAGTTCGAAGAGGACAAAAAAAAAGCTATTTACAGCATAGTATAACAGGGATTTGCGCTCATGTTTTCTCTAAACAACAAACATGTACAGAACTACACGCATTTAAAGCTTATAACAAATGTATATCAGAGAAAAAGACGATTAAACTACTTTGGAAACATTTGAACACTCTATCAAAAAAAATATTTAAAAAATTCCTACCTAAGGGCGGAGTGTGGTAATGAAACAACGGACTTAGTAACTGCTCACAGTAAGTTTCTTTTCTAGCATCTTCCTCCAAAAATACAGGGATGCAATTTTTTTCCTTCAATTTAGTGGCAAGTGCGTTCTCAAGAAACTTGATCTCGTCTAAATCATCTGTAACTAGCTCAAAATTAAAATAGGGATCTCCAATAGTGATTTGTTGCATTGAACCACAAATGAAATTTCCAATATTTATCGAAAAATCATCTTCAACCACTGTCCATATTTCACTAGAACCACCATCATAATCAGTTGGAGTATAAGTATCATTGCAAGCCGATTGAGGTAATGCCTTTGCAATATCCGCTTTCGCAGTGTCTCCTTCGATGCGTCCAGTCGCATGTTTTGGAGGAGACTTTATTTGTTTTTTCGGACCATTTTCCAAAGATTCTATTTTGGTGGATATTTCTCCGGAAGGATTAGAGGCTGCTACATTCAAATTTTTAGAGGCAGAGTGGAAAGCCATAGTTTCTTCATTGGCTTGAATCTCATCACTCTTATCTTTGCACAAGTTAACATCAGCATGCAATGACGCAGTTTTATTTCCATTTGATGAAACCGACTTAAAGTCAACCTCCCTTTCCATATATTTTTTTTTCACTTCTTGCCAATTAGCTTGCACCGAAACTTTGAATGGTAGTTTCCGTGTCAGCAATATCACCTTTCCAGCAGCTTGTGCATCTAAGGACGACTGTGAGGTATTTTCTACACCTATAAGAAAGAATAACAAGCATATTTTTTTTTTCAAATTCATATGCATACAGCATATGCACGTTATTTTTCAATTAAAACTCCAAGTTATAGAATTACACGGACTGGCAAACCTTTGCTGGGGAGAGGCTCAAGTTCATTTTTTAGAAAAGAATGTTGTCCCATTGGTTCCCCATGAAAAGAGAAATAATCAAGATATGAGGAAGGAAAATTTGAATAGCGAGAATTTTGACTCATTATGCTCATAAATGGAACAAACGATTGGCACAATTTATTAGTCTACTGCCTTTACAAGAACATGCCTTTATAAATTGGCGAAAATGACACAATCACTCGATACTTGGGAGTTCAAATTCACATTATTCAGTTATCCTACGGACTCGATAGAGAAGGTGCAAATTACAGTGAAAAGAAAATATAGAAGCCTAATCCAATTCAATTGATTTCAAAAATAACGTCCACATAACGCTTGCTTGCTTTATGCTCAGAATGCTTTCTCGTTGGAAATACGAAAAATTCTCTTACGCACTAAACAAACTTAAAAACTTCAAGAAGAATTATGCGTACAAAATGCATGAAACATAATATAAGTTTCCCAACAGCGTTATTATACAGAGATTCTTGCTAAAAGTTTAAAATTGCTCACTCATTGCACGATACAACTGTACAAAAAGAAGTAAGTATTTCACTACATGCTAAGAAGCTTACACATACACACACAGTTAGCACGCTGTTTTCGTAAACAACATCACAGCTCAAACACTAGTTGAAAACTCTAAATTATGCTTTTCCTTAGGTGCACATTGTGTTTGTTGATCGTAGCTTTTATTTTGTTTAAACTTTACGGATTTTGACTTCAAATCTTAAGTAAGATAGTAGGGAGTGATGTTTTGTAAGCAATATTGTTGCTAACAAGCTAATTCTAAGGAAATTCAAACACGAGCTGGACTTTCCCTTGCCCTTTATTATAGCAATTCGTTAACTAATAAAATGACGTTGTTCCTTGTCAAAATTTCTCAGATTGAACACGAATTGCCTCGAAATACTCCAAGATAATATCTTCGCAAAGGTGTGTACTATACTATTACATGTAGCCTCAACAGCTTATGCGACCTCCACGCATTGCACTGCCTAGGTTCAAGTTCTTGTTTCAAAATTTCTTCATAATTATAAACATTTTCTGGCATTCTCGTTTTTTCCAACATTTCTGTTTTTTTCATACAAAACCGTGTTTTTAAATTCTGTAATTTACATAATCTATGTCTAAATGCTTTGAATATGGGAAATTGGTTAATAGTTACGAGTTTCCACATCAACTTTTGAAATACGGTATCATTATCTTGGAATATGTTACAGTTTTTTCATATGTTAACTTTTAACCTTCTTGGATATCAAAATATTAGCTCTTCGCTAAAATGTTTTTAGCGACAAGTTGAATTCAGTTGGATAACTGTAAGAAAAGAAATGCATTCACGCTTTAAATTCCATTATCTATGAGAAAAAATAAATAACCTGACGTCATTCCATGCTAGCTATGCTCTCCTCTTCGTACTGCACGAAGGGCTTTCAAACATAAAATAAACTAGGCAACATTTTGTATGCATCAAACGTATTCTCTATATTTTCTACCAACAATAAAATAGGATGTGATATTTCGTCAAAAATACAAGAATCACCATCTTTCGAAAGATAGATTCCACATCCTTTCATATATTCACACACATTGCAAAATTAATTGATGGAACAATGTGTACTTAAAAAGATATATATTTGATGGAGCAATGTGTACTTAAAAAGATATATATTGTAGGTTGCTAATAAGTATATAAGGAGGCAATTCTTCTTTTTTCTGTCCTCATTAATATCATTTGGTCATTTAATCGTGGGTAACATCTAATGTGCTTCAAAGGAAAGGTAGTATCTAGCTACTTTTTCGAATTTCCATTAGTTACAATCTATTCCATAAGAAACTAGATTTTTTGTTGAAAGAATTATATACCATGGTAACCGCATATAAAAACAAAGCAGATGCATGGTTCGTTTTTGATTACGCTACGAAATGCTTTATCATAAGATCTATATTTCAAACTTATACGAAAGAAACATTTCCTAAATTTGTATAAGGAGCATTAGCTTACTTACGGCTATTGCTATAACTTTACGCGGGAAAAAAAATACCTTAGACACACCCAACCATACAGATTTTCTAGCCTTTCCTAACTATTTGTTTGCATGTCTTAATAGTACATGCTTTATTGTATACTTTCAGAATTTTTTCGATAGTCCTTTTCAGCAGTTTCAACTTAAACTTATTAATCACTACCCAATCACGCTTGTTTGCACATAAGTATCACAAAAAATCAAATATATATATTTATTGAGATTAGTGGTAAATACGCATCACAAATAGCTTTAAGTGCAAAAGGTATCAATCGTATAGCGTAGTGCAGCTAATACACCATATTATTTTAAACGCTGACCAGATCCATGTCTTAATTATCTATGCCATCGAATCGGGATTGAAAAAAATTTTGTTTGAATTTATTAAAAAGGATTCGCATTTTCTCCTTTTTCGCAAGAAATTTTGTAAAGACAGGAGAAAGCATCCGGATATTTCAATTTTAAGGCATTCGCTCTGTGTCCGGTACCCAATTTTTTTAGTTACTTTGTCCTCTAATTCGCCTTCCTCTAATTTGTTGGGCAGTATATGTTCCCTACAGCTGCATTAAATTTTATTTTCCTTTAAAGAAGCTTTCATTAAGTCATCAAGGTATCTGCCCAGCGATCCCTATCACCTGCAAAATGTCGGATTCTTTGTCTGATTATCTGAGCACTACATTACCGTGTCTCAATCAAAAAACGTTGCTATATAACTCTTTTACCGGGGAACTAGCCACACATTTTGACATTCCGGTAGACACACAGCAAAACTATGGAAAATGTGAAAGTGGTAGTATTGTTAGCACGAATAACTCTGGGCCATTAAAAACACCAAGCATCCCTGTAAAACTATTCGTCAACCGAGTCCCAAAATGGATGACGAATGAGGAGTTGAAAGCCGAATTTAGTCGTTTCGGCAATATTTTGCAATGTAATATTTTACAATCGCAATCAGGTCCCAAAGGATATGCATTCATCAAATTTTCAAATGTAGCAGATGCTCATACCGCTATAGTGGAATTGAATAATCGAAAATCATTGGATGAAGCAAATGGATTGGCAAACATGCAAGTGCGATATGCTGATGGAGAAATAGAACGTCTGGGTCTATCTCCTGAAGTTCAACCTGGAGGCGAAGCTGTGAAACTTTTTGTTGGATGCTTACCAAAGATGGCAACTGAAGAAGACCTCATTAATTTATTTTCGAGATTTGGTAGAGTGGATGAAGTTTGCATTATAAGAGATGCGCAGAAACAGAGTAAATGCTCAGCGTTTATTGTTTACCCAAAAATGTCGATGGCGCAAGCTGCTGTCCGAAACTTAGATCGACAGTATCTTATGCGCAATGGTCGTCGTCCTATTGAAGTACGCTTAGCCGAAAATAAAAGCTTCCGGCAGCGACTGCAGCGATTGCCAGGGTCGAGCTCATTCTCAAACTCCGTAACTTACACCCCTAATTATCCTTCTACGCAAATGACGTCTGTAGGTAGTCGCGATAATACTGCTCAAAGATCATTTGGGTGTGAAAATTCAATGGCACAAGAATTAGTTGGGCAACAAGGAAGTTACTCGCGAATTCCTTCAACAGTGTGCCAAAGTTCAGCTTTACCGGCAATATCCGATAGAATTTCCCCTGGAACAAATCGCATGACTTATTCTAGCTTCGGATCTCGTGGAACTCAGCCATTAAGAAGCAATGGAGAGTGGAGGGAATATAGAGCCCCTGATGGCCGCCCATATTATTACAACTCAACAACTAATATATCGCAGTGGGATACCCCCACAGAATTCGAATCCTTGCCAAATGTACGGTTAGGAGAACCATTGATAAGCTGCAATTAATACCTGTGTAGCCCCATTGACGACCGCGCCGCTCTCTCCGTAGTTTTAGGAGATGATATGATGAATTTTTCCAGTGTCAAATCACTCTTCATGAAGTGAACAAACATTTCCACGTCTTGGATTAATCGAAAACTGCTTCCCAAAAAGGTCATTTGCAATGTCATAAAACAAGATAAAATTTCTTTTCAAAGAAAACCGTTGTTGCTATACTCTCCTGACTTTCGAGTAATCAAACTTTTTAAGTATGTTTTTCCGTCTATACTTGATCGTGATTCTGCCATTCTTGAATTATAATGGTATTTTTAAGTATAATGCAATATTTCTGACTCTGAGAATATTTTGTTACGTCACTTCAAAAATTCAAAAAATATATTAGCATTGAAATTAAAGGATTCAACTTAGCAATCAGTAAATGTTGCATTTATTAGGGTTTTGCATTTTCTGTATTTAATAATTTGATTCAACGTAGATTACGTACAGGTGGTTATAAATTTTTTTGAATGACTGCTGAAACATAGACTAAATTGGTGATTTTACTCATACATAATCTAGGCTTTCTGAATAAATTCATGAGCAGTACTAAATAGAGATTGTGCCGGTTTTCAATTTCTTTTATAGATTTGCAGTGGTAAATTTTGTAATGGACCAATCTATCTCATTCGCGGAGTTCGGTGTTTATGAGCGTAGTTCATTTCATAATTTGTTGTAAATTGCTAGATATTTAAGGATTAGAATTTGTGGGACTTCAGTGTTGTGACGAGGGTAACGCAGACGAAGGATTTTTTGCAATCCAATTTTTTTTACTGTAGTAGTTGCATTTTTATTAAAGAAAGTGCACTTGATTCTTTTGAGCAAGGCTTGCTCTAGAGGATTTGATTAAAATTACAAACTTTGTAAAGATTCCCAGATTACAATTAATTTTAATGCGACACCAGGTGTTTTTAATGCTTTTGTATTGTATTTGATTTTATAAAGCGAAAATTTTCCGCGGTGAGAAGATTTACCTTCTATGGATTGAATCAATGTTTGCTCTTTTCCTGTTCCAATTATTACCTAAATTAAATTTAAATCTTATATTGAGCCCAAAACTTTTGCAAAAACATGCTAAATAAAACTTTTGTTTTAAAGACCATGAGATGCGGGTGTTTGAATCATCAAAATGGCTGGCAGGAGGGATATAGGCACTGCCATGGTATGGCGCGAACTGGATAGTTAACTATGCGAAAGAATGTAGGACCACTGTCTTGCGGCTACTGAACATATCTTATAGTGCATTTTGGTAGATAGTTCTGTTGGAGGAGGAACTCGAAAAATTAATAATTTCCAAAGCTTGCTGTCTTAAGGACAGGACAACACGTACCATAATTACATAAGGGAGAAGGTAATTCACGAGTGCAAAGAAAAGACGCAAGGTATTGTTAACGCTAGAAGAAAACTTGGATTCGTTTGTGGTATATTAAAACCAATTACAGTTTAAAGAAATGAGTGCATCAAATTTGTAGTTTACATCGTAAAGTACTTGCTCCTGAGCCATAGCTAATGCTGGAAACTTGTATCGTTAATCTAAAAAGCTGAGCTATTCAAAATGTCTTTAATCACTTATAATGGTAATCCATCACTCAGTCCATGAACGAACGCTTTAAATGGTTTTTGTTTCAAGCTGTTTTGGTTTCCATTAAGTTTGTGCCTTGATTAAAACTCTTGAAAACTCGTAGAGAATAAGTAAACAGAGTTGTGCATCAAACTATAATTTTAGTACTTCCGATAAAATTAAGAAGCACATTTTTTAAGCCGGTTAATTTCATTAAAAAAACAAAATGAGAATGTTTATAAGCTCTATAGTGCAATTCAAAAGATTGCCTGGCTGCAAGTTTTTTTGCTGGGAAAACCTAAAAAGGACACTGTCGGACATGATACGCGAATAAGTTGACTAAAAAAGTGGTTCTATTTTGTCCAAGCATTTTTTATGAATTCATTCTAGCTTACACTCAAAATATTAAATTTTGAGAGAATATTAGCACTTCCGAATGAAAAATTGAAACTTAACAGAATAGAGTTTTGAAGGTTTGAAAATTCAGCACAGGATTCAATCATGGGGAATAAATATTCTTTTCTTGCTTTTAAGAATTGAAAACCTTATTTGAAAAGTTTTTGGTTCCAGAGAAGCAATAAGAAGGTAATAAAACAAAACGGTAAGAACCAGTAGGTATACATGAATTGTTTCGAAAACAAGCTCACTATTCATAAGAATACCACTGTACAAAAGATAAATTTCCCCTATCAGCTCTAAGGAAATTTTTGAGTTACTTAGCAAGGTTTAGTTCAATATTCCATTGTGTAACAATAGCATTGGAAAACATCTAAAAATTTTGAATCAGATGTAAAAAATACGTATTTTTTTGTATAAAATATTATTAAAAGTAATATTGTGATTTTTTTTAATACACAAATTGTAAGCAGATGGCACTGGAAATTTCAAGTTTTATCGATTATCATTCTATTAGATGAGAAAACTTCACTTGCAATTGATTTCTTCAAATTAAAAAAAAGGCCAACAAAACAAACCTTTCACTTAAGAATTTGTCTGACTCAATAGCTTCTATGCTGAAACAGCAATGTTCAAAAAGACAAAGTTTAAAGTAATGCATCAAAGTTTTACTAGTGAAAATCAAAAATTGCATCTTTCGATATTGGAATCATGTTTATGCTTCCACTAACTTGACCAAGCCTATTCGATAATGAGCTTGGAACCCCTCCCTAGAAGTTTCATCAACAAGTCTCGAAAAAGACAGAATTAACTATGTTTCACGTTAGTTTAAAAAAATAAGAAGTTCTCGTTTGCTGCCTAAAGAAAGAATTAACAGTAATATCTGAGAAATTTAGAAAGGGGTATTGGAATTTGATATCCGCATATAGCAGGATTGTTGTAGCAAAAGATAGTTTCGAGTGATTAACGTGTCCCGAATACAGTAACAAAACCTCAAAATTCGATTGCTTACTCTCCATCAAGTTCTCCAATACAAGCAAAATAGGTCGTATTCAATACGTGTTTCAAATAAAATGTAACGCAGAAAAAATTATAATGATGACCTTCAAAATATTCCCCAAAGAACGCTGCTCAATAAACCTTACAATAAATTATAAGCATTTAGTAACAATGTTGAATCATCGCAAATTTTATTTCACAGTATCGAGATTTCTTTGTGCCGATGCCAAAACACAATCTTTGGGTAAAGTTTTTGGACGAGAAAATTGTGACGGTGCATCGAATAAACTTCTCGAATCCATTAAGGCGTATAAATTTCCAAATGTTTTCATTTACGGCTGCAATTCCTTTCTTTCCATCGTTGTGGAATTTTTTTCTTTAGAACCATAACTCGAAAATTGTAATGATTTGGACATGAGATAATTTATATTTTTACATTCATGACCTAAAGATGGAGAAGTTTGAGAACTACACAGTACTGTGGTATCAATGTTTGGTTTAGCTTCAAATAAATTATGAATCTGGGTAGATGAATCAAAAGTATGAACCTCTAATAATTCTTCAGCAGGATCCTTCCCTTGTAAACGCGAAATGACCTAAATCAAATACAAGTAGCAACATCACAGACTATAGTGCAAGAAAACAAAGCAAACTAACAATTCTATATCATCTGCACAATCACAGCAAAAAGTCTTACAGAATTACAAAAATTAGGATGGTCTTGTTTGCTGAACAAGCAAGATTCCTCCTCTGGGTTACTCTCCAATGCCGAAATACTCAAAGGATTCTTCAAGCCAGTAGGAAAATGCGGCGTTGCTTCATCTTCTAGCATTCCGAGTCTTAACAGATAAAAGTGCATTTTTTTAAGAAATATTAGAACAAAAACAAATCTCTCTTTTAGGAATATTGTTTTTCTCTTAGGTAATAAAAATGGATACAAAGTAACACAGTGCTTTCCTCTGAGTAACAATGAAAAATGTTTGACGTAACGTCCACTGCTAAAATTTATTCCAAGCATTTTAAAAAAGTGGCATATTCTTACAACGAATACAAACCGTTTTTTTATGTTGTGGATGATCTCATTTGCGTCAGTGTACAATGGATCATCTTTAACATGCATGAATGGAGAATATGGTCTCGATAGTTCAATTGATTCCTCAGGTTTGTCAAGAAAATCATGAGAAATCTCCAGGTGCGCACAGCTAGCATGAGATTCTCCTAAATCTTTTAAAGAAAGATTACCAATTCCATTCCGCTGCATAATAGTATGAAATTTATCCAAATTCCAAACAAAAAGGTTCTCTATCCTAGACATAAGAATTAACCAGCAAATACCTCCAGAAATTACTCTAATGCATTTTTCCAAAACAGAAATGTAGCAGTGGAGACATATTATACAAATTCGACGCAAATCCTACTTGCAGACGCAACCATATTTTGCTCGCACTATTGACATAAGAATAGAAATACTTAAGCACAGCTAGAAATTTTATCTCCTAGGATTCCATTCGAAACAAATCACATTTTACGCAAAAATAAGATAAATTCACATTATCATCATACCTTCTGCGAAAAATCCAGCCAACGGGTGATCAGACTGGGTTCCACATCATATTCTTTAGTGATTTCTTTGGATTTTTGATGTAAAGATTGAAAAATCTCAGGGGAGTTCTTTGATATCAAGGTTGCAAATGGGTCTACGAGCTCAGATTTCTCGCTTTTATTTATATTTTTTTCGAAGTCGGAGGAGGCACGTTCTTTTCGGCGTTGTTCCTACAAAATAAATGATTACACTAATAAAACAACAGCAAATTCTAAGAATACATCAACAAGCGTTCAATTTCAGGTTCCCTTGATTCTCATGGGTATCAGCACATTACTCAAATTCTCTCTCTCAAACATGTAAAAATTCTATTCTCTATTTCCAATTTACTCATGGCTACTTTAGCTGACTGTGTTGAATCTCACATCTTAAATCCACAAAAACTTACACATTTTTTTCTCCAACGTTGCAGCACATCCTCGGATTCCGTATCGGTTGCCTCAAGATTTTTGATCCTTCTCCGAGACGAATGCCATCGCTTCCTCGCCGTAGTACGAAATTTCTTGGGTGAAAAATTGTAATTTTCTAGGTTAATTTCGTCGGAGCTAGTTGAGCTTACTGAATGCTCTTCTTGAAAACCTGATAATCAAAATAAAAGTAGTGTGTAAATACAAAATATGTTAGTCCAGATTCTAAAAATAAACAGGAAATCAACAAAGGGTGCAGTTCAAGATATATGAATGAAAAGTATAAACAACATGACGCATCGATACAAATTGAAGATATAACAACTCTCACTAGTTTTTCTTTCTGCATCATATTCCGGTTGAATATAACCAAGGCGAGAATTTCGCTTCTTCCCGTAAACAGAGTGAAATTTTCTAGAAAGTTTGTGCTTAAGAAGGGAGTATAACTCATCAGCAACACGCTGACTAAAACGCATAGTTGAAGAGCTACAAGAGGATATACTATCACTAGGTTGTAAAGATCGAGCTCGTAGTCTGCCTGATTCCCTCTTGCTTTGAAAATCTGCTTGCTGACGTGCATGCGATGGGCGGAATTCGGATTTTACTATCGCTGGTGCATAATTTGAATAAAAATAATCTTCGTAGTTGGGAGTAGTGGAGAGAGTTTTCCACTTTGGAGACCCCAAAATTTTCATAGATGAATTTTTGCGAGCTGTATCCCGAAAAACAGAAGGGTGGTAAACGATAGAAGGGGAAGAGGGTTTATGCATACCTGAAACTGTCATTACGGATTCATGCATATCCGCTGCATTTACATTGAAAGAATCTTGATAATGTGGAGAAATTATAAAATCAGAATTTAAACGAGTAGGCGAAATTTCTTTTAAGGCTTTGGAAGAAACAAACTGGTCATACACATAATCGTGCTGCTGTGACCTAGCTAAAGGATGAGTAAAAATGGTTTTACTTCCAAGTTTAGACCACTGAACGTTATTTTGAATATTTTTTTGCGTACTAAGATTCCCATAATTTTCATATAATGCATTCGAAGCATTATATTGAAAATGGTTAGATGGGACTCTTAAATTCTTCGTGTAGCCTACAGCCTCCTGCTTGTTGAGGGGAGCACGTTTTCCAGATATATGTAGTTGAGTTTCTTCCGGTGCAGAATTAGCAAGCGTAGAAGAGACGGGTAACAAAATATGGGACCTACAAGGCAAAGCTGCATCCGATTGCATATTTCTATGCCGTGTGCCATCGATTGGTACTCTTTTCTTTGAAAATTTAGGAAACGTTGTTGGATGAGATGCTAGACTAAGAAAAAAGAAAACAGTTTTAAGAGATAAGAATAGGCATGCACTATTTAATTTATAAAAAACATGTATGCACCAAAATATTACTATTTTCAAACCATGTATTGCTTTCTATCTTGAAAAAAGAAAGAGAAGACTATTTCTCATTTCGGTTTCATAATTCATTTTCATGGCCCTCATTAATTTGTTAGCAAAGACATTCGTTAGAGTCTTGCATTCATAGGAATTTCGAAGAGCTAGTGTAAAAAAATGGCAGTGTGGGTGTACCAACGAACCTTTGAAATGGTCCATTTACATGCTGCGTCTTTTCATGGGAATTCTGTTCATGCATACGTAGCAGAAGAGAAAGGGTTTCAGTACAAGCAGAAAAGAAAAACACTAGCAAAATAGAGACTTTCAAAATATGAATTAACCTCTTTCTGTAAACGAACACCCAGTTGCTCAGCGTATTTTTTTATATTTTTCTGATGGCTTCTCAGGATATGAAGCCTCTCCTTTGCAACCTGCATCATACTGGAATCCTCCTGATTGTTCCTGAAATGAATTGTTAAACAAAGGTTTTGATCAATATTCGAGCTAGAATTCAACTGGATATACATACTAGTAAAGTAAAACTATAAAAAACATACCTAGAGACATCCAGCATAATTCCAAGATGTCAATGGGCTATCGCAGATGTGCATGCCATGGAGAGAGGGCCCTCGATGGCACAGCGTGGAACGCACTGGCTTCTTTACATTTATCTTCAAACAATGCTAAACCAGGAACACCTTTCAATGGCAGCACTGTTTATAGGTCAAATTAATGAGTGGAAAAGAATACAGGGCTTCAACATAACTTCACAAAAGGTCAAAGACGTGGATATACATTTCTCCCTTTATACCAGAATAGGTAACGCTTCTCCATCAAAAGTGAATTCGGTATGGAGTCCAATCATAGCGCACCGTATGGATAATCCATAAATATATACAATCTCCATCAAAAGTGAATTCGGTATGGAGTCCAATCATAGCGCACCGTATGGATAATCCATAAATATATACAAAAGTAAAATAAAGATTCAAAATAGAGGGAAATTACTGCTATTGCATATGTAAAACAGAAAGCTGCATATACGAAAAGAAAGAGATGACAAAGATCTAGGAATAAGGAGAACAGATAAGGGATTTCAGGAGCTCAACAAAATTCAAGTATAGAGATACTCAGTTACAGAGAAAAAAGTCATGGGTAAATGCAGAGTCGCTGCATGCGACACAAGACATGGAGGCTTCACTCTTGGGAACTAGCTAGCATCTTTTGATGCAAAGTTAATGTTGTTTGTAGGTGTACGAGAAAATTTAAAAGCTGTGGGGTAGTGGTGCCGCAATGTTAATGCAACTTTAAGAATTGCCTTGCAAGCAGAACAAATTATTTTACCTTTCATTTCATGATATTCTATAGTTTACAGCGAAAAAGAAATTATATATCTTCATTGTTTGTTAAACACATGATCCTTCTCATCTCTCTAATAAAGCTGCACTGTCTTACTATCTGTTTTTACACAAGTTTATCGGATAACACAACTCTGCTATTCCTTAAGGTTTTTGGCGAAGGTTCGAAAGAATTGGCTTAAGCCATGATTCTGATTGCATGAAGTAGGTATGTATCACAGGGGTTTTAGATAGTTTAAGGCATAGGGGTGCTCTTTGTTCAAGTCATAATGCAGCATTTATTGCTAAAGGATTTTGGGAAAATTTGAATAATTAAATCGGTTTACACAAGATTTCTTTGCGTTCAAACTTGAGTATAAGTTGATTGATAGTTGGAGACACTCAGACAGGCAAAAGAGTTCAGCTATACACGAAGTGATTTATTCCGAGAAGTGCCAATAAGCAAGACACAAGGAATAATTGGCATTTTTAAATTTATTTTTCTGCTGCATTGGAATCATTCAATGCTTCATCTCTTAAGAATTCGAGTTTTACGTAGAGCAAGAAACACCTTGCTTCATACTGGATTTTCCATTTTTTTCTTCGTGAATAAAACTACTTAAAGATTTTATCAGCAACCTGTAGAAAATTGCTCGCGGGGAAATGCTTTTTGATGGATTATAACTCCAAATGGCTAATTCAAATTCAATTATATTAAAATTGTGCATCGTAAACAGGGCCGCGAGTATTCCACACATTTACAGGGTAACAATGAAGAGGTTTTTGATTGTAGTTTCAGCGGAACATTCCTCGTAAAAATGTATGGCCTCAAAATATTCATTTTATCTTTGAATGAATGAAGAAATAGGATAGCGTGTTAACGCATACAATTTTATTTTGTAGCTTTTAAAGAAAGTCCATTATCATATGAAAAATATGAGCCAATTCTGCTCAAACCTTTCAAGTAAAAGTTAATTGCTTGAATGAATAAAAGAAAAAAAAACAAATAGCATGTGATTGTGAAGATAATTTAGGCGCGGATTATGTAAAATCTTCACTTTATACAAGAAACAGATGAGGAGTAATGAAAAAGTATAGAAAGAGGATATGCATTTAAAGCATGAAAAAAAAGTAAAAAGGGTAGGCTTAAGTCTACATAAATCAAGGAATTCTGCTTAAAATCATGGAGTAATTAAAAGAATATACACATACAATGCATAGAAGGAGGATCAACGTAGCGGTGCACCTTATATAGCATACGAAAGACGTTAGACATTGATTCAAGGGTAGAGCCAAAAAGAAGAAGAAGAACACTTGTACATTATAACTGCAGAAGTTCATCTAGCTTAACGTTTCTCAAATTTTTTGCCATGTCTCGAACCATTTCAAGTGGAACCTACAAGGCAAAATCAAGGACCGAAAAAATGACATACGTTACAAGCTGTGTTTAAAATAAAAAATGAGGCTGTCAGTAATACAAACATTGTAGGACACACGTTAAATTTGTATTAGACTCCTATTATTTCATTCTCTATTTATGAAAGAAATAAACGCGCACATCAACTCTACCTGGCAAAATAATTTGATGAAGGGATCAATTAGATGGAAGAGATGATCCGAAGAGGCAATCCGCTTTTGTATATTACTGGCAGTGGATGATAAATTAAACGGTTCCCCAAATTCATTCATATATTGCAACTCTGTAAAGAATGGATTTTAAAAACTGTTGAGGAACCCGTGCAGAAAGAGCATTAAGGAAGGGTATATAAAACAACAAGAGGTAAAACATCTCGAAAACATTAAAATGTCTTGAGAATGTTAAATTTCAACTTTACCGGAGAATTTTGCAGCACTTGATACCATCGTAGCACTCCTCGAAGCACCCATGGTTTTTTCTGCAGTATTCCAAGTGGTAATTAACCTTAATCGCACAAGGGATGTGATCTACGCACAAGGCAACACACGGTGTAATCTTCATTTACCGATGAAACAAAATGAAATGCATGTCAACATAATAACTAACTTGCTCATATAAGAGAGAGTTTATTTCCAGGCCATAATTCGTCACAAGATGGGCAAGGCAGTCCGATAGAGCCAACCAACGAATAAACGTGAAAGGCTTAGGAGTTAAAATCTTTCTATGCTATCCATAAAACATTATTCATTTATGAAAAACATAGCATACTTCGCCTTCAACCCAATTTATAAGAAGCACTAAAAATGAAAGTATACTCAGCCAAAATAACGGGAAAACCTACTAAAGTAAGAAATAGAGCATTATTCAAGGATTTTCCTAAAAAAAAGTAGCTTACCGCGGTAGGAATTTTACGCCTACGTTTTGCAACAATGGATAACATGGATTGCTCCATAAGACTTGAGTCTGAATTTGGGGTATTGAAAGAAGCAAGTGCTGCTGCTACAACCAGAATACGTCCAATAAAAGGTAACTCTACATCTACATTCAAAAACAGAGCAAAAGCAATAGAAACATGCTAATTACATAGCAAAATAGAATTCTGTTTCTCTTAAAAATAAAGTAAAACAAGCGAAATGAAGAGTTTTTAAAAAGAATTCAACAGAACTTCATATGTGACATGTAAGTATGACAGTCTATATAAAAAGAAAAAGAGTATTACCTGCACTCTTCCGATGAGACTCCAATCCGTCAGTTTTCAAAAATGTTGTATCAAAGAGATCTGATACAAAATGGCTACCATAATTGCTCAGAGCCCTATAATATATACATAAAAAAAAACACATCAGATACGTTATATATAACGTGGTCCAAGAAATTTTTTTTATAAAAATAGTTGAGACGTAACATACACTGCAAAATAAAAATGGGTAGGCATAAAATAGGTTAAAATGCATAGAGTAGAGAAATGTCCTTTGAACGCGACTGTCTCTACTTTTTTTGCATGAATTTTTATGCATAGTTCTTCCCATTGGATTTACATTTTAAAA
This sequence comes from Cardiosporidium cionae, assembly GCA_015476325.1. Lineage (NCBI taxonomy): Eukaryota > Apicomplexa > Aconoidasida > Nephromycida > Cardiosporidium > Cardiosporidium cionae. The sequence goes on from JADAQX010000720.1 coordinate 16,931, forward strand.
TGTCGTCCTATAGAATGTTGCAACTTCTTTTGAATAGAGTCTAATGGACCTAAAATAATTTATACATTATTCTAAACAGCATCCAGAGTTTTTTATAGGAGATTAAAAAATAAAATTTAAAGGATATCTATAGCAAATCCATGTGAATATATATATATATACTAACATAATGAAAAAAGTATTTTAGATGTTGTTACCTGTTAATTTCCCTTGTAGCAATGGTTGCATATACACTGTCCACATTTGCCTATTGACATACATATACCAAAAAAAAAAATAAAAAAAAGAAGCAAAAAATTAAAGCAGGCAAAAAAAACACAAAAAAATTTGATTATTTTACTTAATACAAAAAATGTGACTTAATAAAGGCAAAAACACAACAACAATTACAAAAAATATATAAAATAGACTATTTAAGAAAAACGCCCCCCAAACAAAAAAAAAGCTAAAATAAACATTTATATATATATATATATATATTCAGCATCCGTACCGACAAAGAAAAAGCATTTCATTGAAATTTCCTTTAGATTCAGCATAGCAAACATTTACAAACTCCTTGACATATTTATTCCAGTAGGAGACAAGTTCATTTTCAGTAAATGATAATTCTTTCTTTCCATTAGGTGTAGATAAAGGGGGTGACTCATCCTCTTGCTGTGATATTTTCAGAGTATATTCACCCTGATCGGATACTGCAAGAGTAGTACCCTCAGGTAAGGCTGTGCTCAAACCATCGATAGCAAGCTCGGAAAACAGATTAGAAAATATTTTCTTGCAGCTTTCTAAAAATGAATGAACACAACAAAATAAAGAATAAAACACAGAAAAATACGTTGTAATGACAAACAGGATGCTGCATAACAAAAGATGAGAAAGCACAAAGTGCAATATACGCACATAACTGACCCTGGCTATACACATCGAATTCTATACAAAAGGTTGAAAGATTTCCAGGAAAATTTTCCACAGGAATTTCCTTCTTACTTACTAATATAAAGCAGAGAGGTCTGCAAAAATGCAAAAAAAAAAATAAAAAACAACGAAACATGTATATTACCTGTATTTTTATGCAAATCTTTATAAACAAAAAAGGTTAATCTATTACAATTACACAGAATTCAAAAAGAGGTTATCCAGTCACCTTTTAGAAGGCTTTGATAAATTAAAATCCACATTACTAAAATATTCTTTGTGTCGTAAGAAAGTGCAAAGTAATTGCATGTGGCCTTCCATTAAATCCACAGCATTATCAACTACAATTACTAAAGCCCGGTTTAATGCACGTGGACAGGAAGTTTCTAGAATGTGCTGAAACCAGAAGATAAAATTATAGATGGATCCAACTCGTGAAGGAACTGGAAAAAAAGTGTGTGCATAAAATATTTAAAGGCATATAATAGTATTTACCCAGTTTTCTCAAAAAACCCATAAACTTGATTTTATGGCTTGTTTTTCCTCTCTTCTCCAATGAGAATTCTTACTTTTTATATTCCACTTCGGTGCATCTTTTGCAAGAGTAGACTCTAATTCCCATTCACGACGAATTTCCGCATACAATTGATTCAATATAATTTTGTACAACACTTCACTATCAATGAAACTCTGTCCAAAGGCTGCAGAAAAAAATTCTTTATTAGGAGAGTGACTGCTATTAATCATCCAAACAAGTCAAGGTTTTCAACATAAGAGAACAAGGAAAAATGATTTTTCCCATAATATAATATATATAATCCGTTCTAGAACATATTAAAACTACTCAAATAACAACTGACTAGTCGAAGCACAATCTGCGTATACCCATGCAGAACCGGTAAATGATAAGAAATCTTTGATAAAACTTGTTTTCCCCATCCCTGGTGGTCCAACAAGTTGAAGAACTGGAACAGGATGCCGCAACTGAAAACCATGATTATAAAATACTGTGAGGAGATGCTACAGACAAGCAGCCATATACGCAAAAATAGTTACATTATGTTTCCATAAAAAAAGTCGTTTTGCAAATTATATTAAGCTTTGTGAAATTCCTTTTTAGTTACAAATGAAGATACGCTACTAAATTCTAACATCTCCTAATAGATCGAATAAACGGTTCAATTGAGATTGACGATGTGGTGCCCATGATTTGAATGCCTTTGCATATGCCTCTTGCATTTCCTACACACCATATGAATTAACGACATAGCTTTATAAAAATTTCAAAACCTTTCAAACTATCTAATCCAATTCAGATATCAGTCTGATGTACGTCTTAAAGATTGAAAAAAGCAAGAAGGCATTGCTTCAACACCCATGTCTTATAAAAGGGATTGAGCCGAATATGTGTCTTTTGCCTTATCACAGTATAAAATTTAATTTTTGATTACGTATATTTCGTATACGTAGAAACGAAAATTCGTGAAAAAGTTGCTTCGTGTTAACCATTTCTGTCTACGCTTTTGATACAATTAAATTAGGACCAAAGAAAGAAATTGAAAACGACAAAACAAACATAAAATATTAATTGAAAGAATTGTAATACCCAAAAATAAATTGTACGCTACCACCAATAATTTGACCTGGTTCATTACAGATGAACCCAAGAAAAGTTCCGATGTAGCAGTGGTGGCAGACTTTTCCATTGAATCTCGAGTTCCCTACAAATTTCACCTTTTACTAGGCAAAAAAATCATCACGCACAAAGTGTTAAATAACTTTGAAATGCTTTTTTGACTATAGAACGCTTGGGAATCTACAATTCACGTAGAGTGCAATTTTTAGTTGCCACAAATAAAAAATCAAGTCAGAGCTAAGAAAAAAGTAATCTTGTCTACAGTTTTCATATTTTTCAACAAAGTAAGAAATAGTAGTGACAAGCATCATTTTAAGTACAGTAGCAACAAGCGAAACCATAAAACAAACTGTAGCCGAAAAGTTGTGTAAGGACACAAAGAGCACTGATTAGAGGCAATGGAGGGATACAAAAAATCGTCATATCCGCCATTTGCTTGGTAGTACACTTGATTGGATGTAAGTTGTTTACCTGAGAAGTTCTTTTTATTAAGAAAGAAAAAGTAATTATCTCCTGTGAGATAAAGTTGGACTGTGCTGAAAAAACTTCCCACAACGCTGCAACCATATTCGAAACAGAATGAATTTTTATGTTTTTGCAAACCAAAGCCTACTGGTAAGGTTGAGCTAAGAGTTACGAAGCAAAACCGATTCATTTTGCTTCAATACAAGCAACATTTTGCTAACTATGCGGAATATACCTTACGTTGCTGCGAAGATCAATTAATCTATGTCAAAAACGCGTTAGTGTGTGTAGCTGCATGATATATGAGCTGGTGATTGTCAGTTTTCCAGTTATTATACATATCAGCTCCAACAGCTTGGACCTGGAAGCTTCCCACTGCATGTATATGTAGTCTCTTTTTAGAAAAACCACAGTATGTTAGTTAAATGAAAGTAGGTTGTGGTTTGGACATTGCATAGCACGCATGCACTTCCTCTGTAATCTCATATAAATAAAAGAAGATAACGGCTGGTTGATCGATACATTAACTCCAACTTTGGTGTATGATCCTTTTTAGTTCCAAAAGGAGGTAAGAAAATAGGCAAGAATTAAGCAAATCATTTCCGTAGCAAAGTAGTTTTCCTATTTTTCATGTTAATGAGCTTTAAAATTCACTTTTCAAACAAATATTTTGGCCATCACAAGCTTGTTTGAATATATTTTTTGTTCTTTTAACTACGGATCATGTTTTGGGGGTTGAACTGCTAGTGGACTTCTGATGTTTGATATATTGTAGCCGTGGTGGCTGCCTTCTTCTAAATGATGTATTTCTTGCTGTCCCAGTATGGATGCCTACATCTTATGCCACGACAATACAAAACTAATGTCAAATAAATGCCTACCAGATGCATTCATGAAACGGTAATTTTAACATTTAAGTTTGCTAAATTTATGCAATCCAAAGTAAGCTCTTTTTTTTATCTATTCAGTCATTTTGTAACTGTTTCCAAGATTTTCTCAGTATTGAAAAGCATAGATGAATTCACTGCTTCTGCATCTGTTGATAGGTGTGCATGTTTTTGGTAGTACGCTTTTGAAGATGAATGGATGGTCAAATAGAGGCAATGAACTTCAACAAGATAAAAACCAGGGTTTCTACCCATTATATATGCGACCCATACAGTACGCTGATGCATTATAAACGAACTTTTAAACTGCTACAAGCGATTCGCCAGGTGGACAAAGTCTCTATATTATGCCTAGGTAGCAAACATCAGCTTGGTATTAAATGGGGTGATTATTTTAAGAAAGTTAATACTGTCCAGGGTTCTAACTTCTCCATTCTTTCTAAAGCGACTGAAAAGTATGATTTAATTATATGCGCTGACATGCTTCTGCATGCTCGGGAGCTTAAAAGCATTTGCTTACCAGTTATAGGCATTGCTACTTCAAAAGAAATTCACGATCATCCCGAAATTCTTGATGTAATAGATTATCTCTTGCCTGCTCCAACAAGTCGCACTGAAGCTGCTTTACGGCAGTTAATTAAGCAAGACTATTTGGATGCACCTCTGCTGAATAAAAAATCTTCTGATTTAAACTGAAAATATTTCGACTTAAAATTACTTTGAAGTCGGCTTTTTGTGTTTGTATTGCAATCTGCATGTCTTTCTAAAGAGTTTGTAGAACACTTCGGCAATTCTACCTCGCAATGGAAAAATGGATTGCGCTTTTTGTTAGGAGTAACAAAAAAGGGAGATATAGGGTAATTGTTTTAAGTCAAAAGCGAAAACAAAATATGGGATTAAGTTAGATTGTAGAAAAAAACGAAAACAATTATGATAGTTGTAAAAAAGTAGTACCGGATCGTTTTGTGTTAAAGCTTATCAGGTCTATAACGCAAATTACCTTGTTTATTAAAACGGTTTTCCATGAATTTTCTCAGAATTTCAAATTACGATCTTTTTATTGCTAATGTGCCATGAACCTCTACTTTGATGTAAAAAATTATGTTAGTTGAATTTATTTACAAGAAAACCGATTATCGAATAAAAACAAAAATTTAAAACATTGGTTTAGTTAGTCTCCAATTTAGCTTTTTCGGACATGCTATCTATTGCCGTCTGGATAAGCGCTGCAGTTAATACGTCATCTACGGATGCCTCTTCGTTACCCATAGCAGCTCTTGTTGGAGTAGAGGCTTGTGATGGAGTGCCATAAGATAGGGGGTAGTAACCATTGTTTGCTACATCTTGTGCTTGAGCAATGACGCTGTTGGTTGTTGATGCTAAAGCAGTGGCGAGAGGGGCTTCCGATATAAAGTTTCCTATTCGATTGGAAGAAGATGTAGCCGCATTGGAAACGAAGGATGCTACCGGATAGCGACCTGCTTGATGCTTTTTAATAACATCCACAACCGGTGTTGGGAAAATATATGCGTAGTTATCATATGCATAAGCAGATGGATTTTCTATGCTTAAACCAGCTGTAGTTGCTAGTTTATCCATTGTTGGTGCTATGTTTTGTGAAACTCCGGTAATGCCAGGATAGTAGTTTTGCTCATTCATTCCAGTCACATCATTTACAACTGTTCTAAACCGCGATAGAAACGCGCCTGGAATGCTCTGCTGAGCTGTAGAGGAACCTGCAATCACAAAAAAAAGAAATTTTGTACTCTTTGTATTTTAAACTGTATTATATTTGCGTTGTTTACAATTTTGTTTCGCGCACAGCTTTTACTTGTTAAACAAAAATATCGGCAAGAAACAGTTTCTGTAATTTCCATGTTATGTTTCAAGAATCAGTAGTCTAATCTGCTTTATGCACACCATCTTAAATGTGGCAGCCAATAAAAAAAATATAGCTCTATTATGGTGGTAAAAATATTCTCAAAAATAATACGCACAAAATAAAAAGCATTCATTTTCTTCATGACAAACCTGCGCTTAGCACACAAAGAGCTAAGAAAATTAAAATGTATTTTTTCATTTTCCTGGGGTATTTTTGTGGGCGATTTGTGAAAAATATTTTATTCAATATTTTCGGAATAAATAATAACACAGTAGTTCCACGTCAATTCTTGTGCACACAGTATCGTTACCGATGCAAAATGATATGTAGCATTAATTATCTGGTTAAAGAGGGTTCAGATTCACTTCTATTATTTCTCTCGTTCCTCGTGTAGAAAATTTCAAAAAAATTAGTTAAATGATGTAGATTGTCTAACTTATTAAATGTATTTAACTGAAACAGCAACTTTTTCGCAAATCGATAGAAAAGACAAGAACCATCTAACTGGTAGCAACCTGCTTTTAAATGTTTGTGTGCTGTAGCTTATACGCTATGCACCGGCTGCATGTTTACTTTTTGGGCACGTAACCTAACATAGACTTGTGTGTTCGATGGATAAGGGAAGCAGCATGCTGTGTACACAAGCCCCACTAGGATCCTAGTTAGTTTCAACAAAAACTCATCTCCTTTGCTCCTCAAAAAATCAATTAAGAGTGCAGATTTTCAACTAGTAGATTATTCCATGGTGAGCTTGCGAGAAAAGGGATCCAGTGCGCGTTGTACCAATTAAATAGCTTCTCAACTGGGTAAAGGTCAACTTAATGAAAAGGCATATGTGCAGCATAAACAGGCTTCAAATGATTATATACCCGAATGTTTGTAACGAAGAAGCCGTACAATTATAACAGAAAACAAAATTAATTGGTAAATTGCATTGATATTTTTACATGTCTAAAAGTTTATGAGTTGTGCTACGAATATCGATTTTTTTCTCTGTAATGTTCTGTTTGCGAATGATTGCTATGGACCGGCAATAATTATTTAAAATTAAGCTTTTATCTTACAACTTTCAACTTATTACTGAGGAGTTCAATTTGTACAGATTAGCAATAATAGCCAGTAAAGCAAAGAAATTTCCCGTACCAGCAAATTTTCTTAATAATTGAAGATAATAAGCTACACTGTAAGAATTGGAGCCTCACAATGTAAAATGTACTACCCCCCAGACGTATGTTACTGTATGAAATAGAGCACTTTTCCGAGGGAAAGTAAAACAAGGTAATTCTTTTCGCATTTTTAGTGAAGTGGATATCGATCTTAAATGATTAGAGCACATGCGAAAACTGCTACAAAGGATTTGAAAGTCACCAATTTGGTACTCAAAATCCCAAAGGACGGGTGGAAGCGGCAACATAAAAAGAAACAATGTGGAAAAACTTTAGCCATATTGATTTATGCTATTCAATGTTTAACGGCGTTGTACGCAATAGATGATACCATGATCGTGAAAAATTTAAGCAAAAGTTTTAACGAATTCCCAATTATCCCAGCATTAAAACTTATAGCTGCGTCGCTATTTTCTTTCGCTGATGAGAGGTGCCAGTAAAAAATAAGAAGCTGCATGAAGAAATGCAGACTTGTGAAGCATTGTTCTATTAATAAATATCTTAATTTAAACACTTGAAAACTATTTCCAAAGTATCTTTTGAAAGTGTTGGTGTTTTTAGGAGTCTTTCCAGAACATCCTTCATTAAATTCTGCCTATCAGGGTCAAATCTGACAAGGAAAGCAGTACAAAAATGCATTCAAAATCGTAAAGTTAGTGTGATAATAGTTATTCACAAGCAAAGATGCCAATACTCTTTTCCAATTTATTCAAATACATTCTTTTCAACTTACTTTTTCCAACGGCTAAAACTTCGGGCTAGCTCGGCGGCCATTTTTGAATTAAATCCATCAACTTTCCGGATTGTATCTTCCATCAACTTATATCCACGCCCATCCTTTTGATGAAATTGCTTCATATTTTGGGCAAAATAAAAAAACAAACTTCCCAACCGATTCGGGTTCTTAAAAGTAAACTCAGGATGGTGTTGTAGCTGCTCCACGCGCCCCACAGTGTCATGGCGTTCAGCTGCTGCTTGCATAGCAAACCATTGATTTATGAGCAAAGGTTCTCCTGTAAAAATCAGTGATAACAGCAAAAATAATTTTCCTGTAGGAGGCATTACGAATCTACATCGTGTTACATGTTCTCACAAAAAGTTATTATCAACAGATATTAGAAATAGAGTTAATTCAACACAGAAATAGAGGCTCGAGTAAGTACACTCTACCTATTGAGTAGGAATAGAATTTTTTAAGAGCCTCGTCGAAGTGATCACCGGAGCAGCTTGCCAATGCGTTTAATCCTCCAAGTTTGTCTGTCATAGCTATTGCTGATTCGAAATGATGTTTACAAATTGAATCTGCCTCCTTAGTTGGAAATAGCACAATAAATCTTAGCAAAACATTTCGTAGCCTTCTCCTATCAATTGAAGCCTTTGAGAGAGAGAAAGAGGTTGCATCCATAACTGATAAGAGCAGATATCTTGGCTTTAAAATGCATCAACTTCATCAATTAGATAAAAAAGAGTAAAAACTATCAAGAATAAGGGCTTAAAAAAAATGATTGTCAATGCATTATATACAGGACTATATCCGAGTGAAAATGCGATCGCATGCAAACATAATGAAAATAGAAATAAAAAAACATGTTTTTTTACCTTGAGATTCCCTTGATAACTGTTCATATAAATTCTGAATTTCTTTTTGTAAGGATGTTGCAAGCTGACCTCTAATGAAATCAGAGAAATAACAAAAAAAACAATGTTCATTTTAAAAAAATTTAAAAAGAATGAAAAAAGTGTTTTAAAATTATTTTGCCTTAAAAATAAAAACGATAAAGACAAACATTTATTTAATTTTTATTATTAAAAAAAAAAAAAAAGGACAAAAAAATATAAAAAAAGTAGAGTTCGATTACACAAACAATTTTTTTTTTACACCCCCCTTAAACACTATTATAAATGCCCATAGAATACTAAATTGTTTTTTAAATATAAAAAAAAAAGAATTAAAATTAAAAACTTTCTACAATCCTATAAATTATATATAGTTTTATATTTTTTTAAATAGAATTTTGTTTTTACATGCAGAAACGGTGTGCTTCATGAAGTAGATCAGGGTTAACTTCTTCTAAGGGTGTTGCAAGTTCTGTGAGTTCCGGAAAACGTAATGTGTAAGCCTATTATCAAAATAACATATTATAATTAAAAAAAGAAAATAAACAAATATATGTATATATATATGTAGAATACGAAACAAAAGAGTTTGAAGAAATTCCCTCTCCCACCAAAATAAAAAAGGAAAAAAAATACAAACTACATCTTCTTTTCATTTTTTCTTATAAATAGAAGAAAAAAAAAGTCTACATCTATTTGAAATGCCATTTTTCAAAAAAAAAAAATACAAATACAAAAATACATTTTTTTTCTTCGTCTATATCTATTTTATTTTCCTATCAAATAAAAAACGAAATAGAAAACTACAGAGAAATGCCATTTTTCAAAAAAAAAAAAATACAAATACAAATACAAAAATACATCTTTTTCTTAAAAATACAGAACAAAACGTCTATATCTACCTTTTTTTTCCCATCAAATACAAAAAAGCTGTATGAACACAAAATCTAAAAAATCACTCTTAAAAAAAAAATAAAAAATATGTAAACAATATTCGTTTATTGGGCTTATATGAAATGGCTATTTTTCTAAACAGAAAAAATAAATATATACAAAAACAAATGGAAGGATTTTAATTTATATTTACAAGTAATGAACGATCTTCTATTGGATGTGTTAAAAGCCTTCGAAATGCTTCTATTAGTGATGGATCCATCCGTTTTGGTTGTTTTCCTTCCTTTAAATTTTGTAATGAAGATAAAATTTCTTTTAAGAAAATACTTTGAGCAGAATCCCATCTCACAAAAGCATTACTATCATAATTCATCAATAAAATTAAATCTTCCATAGATCGCTCATAAGAAAGAAGGATGGGAGCACTGAAATCTGCCATGAAAAA
>JADAQX010000721.1:0-26836 GCA_015476325.1 Cardiosporidium cionae
GAATGGTGTATTGAAATATTTAGAAGGTGTAATGATGACTTTAAGTGTCGTGCATATGGTGTGAATGATGATGTATTAGTTGAGTACATATCGAAGTTGAAAAGTGAATTAGAATCATCTGTGAGAGTTGTAGCTGCTGCTCAACGAAAAATGATTTATCAAGAGCTGCTTCAGCAGTTTAATAATTCATTCCAATCTGTGTATAATGAAATTGAGAATATTGATTTAATAGAATTATTGAACATCCGCTTAAATATATGGAAGCAAGAGGGTTTAAACAAGAAAAGAAATATTTTGGAACGTTTTGATATCGATGGTAATAGAATAGTTAAGATAGATATGGATCGTATTGATTTTGGTAATGACAACTACAAGCAAATGTTTGTGGTTGAGATCCAATCTATTTTGACGAATATTGATCTTGTGGCTTCAAGGCGGCATGCCATCTTACTCAGTGAGGCGAATCGTTTGGCGGAGGAAAGAGTAGAAGCTGAACGTCAAGCTGCTGAACAAAGAATTGAAAATGAACGTCAAGCTGCTGAAGAAAGAAGTCAAGCTGCTGAAGTAAGATTTGAAGCTGAACGTCAAGCTGCTGATGCAAGACGTGAAGTTGAACGTAAAGCTGCTGAAGAAAAACTTCAAAGGGAACGTCAAGATGCTGATGCAAGACGTGAAGTTGAACGTAAAGCTGCTGAAGAAAGATATCAAGCTAATGAAGCAAGATTTGAAGAAGAACGTCGAGCTGCTGCAGCTGAACGTCAAGCTGCTGATGCAAGACGTGAAGTTGAACGTCAAGCTGCTGATGCAAAACTTAATGCTGAACGTAATGCTGCTGTAGAAAGACGTAAAATTGATGCAGCTAAACATCAAGCTGATCTAAAAAAATTGCAAGATAATCATCGAGCTACTCTGCAAAGACATAGACGTCGCCGTAAGAAGTTTTGCGGGATTTTCTAAAATACGATTAGAAACAAAATATCAAACTGCTGAAGTAATTTTTGTAGCTTTTGTACTAAAATTTCATTGTATTATTTTATTTCTAGATTCATTATTGGATTATATACCATCCTTTAAATTTTTCAAGTAATTATAATAATTACTTGATTAGTATTCCTCCTTCTTTGTTTGTAAACAATATTTCATTGGTATTATGTCTTGATTTTAATATCGCAAAGTCAAGGAATAGTATAAGTAGATATAATTTTATATTTTTAATTAGAATTAAATTGTATTGTGGAATAAATTTTTATCATTAATAAGGAATTAATTGGATACTTTTAATATTTTTACTTATTTTTTTTGTATGGATATTTCATAAAACTAAGTATATTTTTTTTTTAAAAATATATAACTTCCTTTGTAATTATTTTTTTAGTTTATAATTCCACAATACTAATAGTATAGTATTCTTCCAAGTTAAGTAGTTGGAAATAAATAAATTTCCATTTTTCTCATTTAAAAATTATTATTTTTTAAACTAAAATTCTGTAGAATAAAAAAGATATATATTATTCTTCAAAATAAGACATTTAATTTTAGTTGGAGTTGAGTTTCTTAAAATTCAAATAGTTTGTTGTAAACATTCTTAATAAATTTATTTATTCTGCCACTTTCAGAATGTAGATTTATTTCATTTACACAAAAATTGATATATATTATAAAATAGTATAATACCTTATACTCCTTATAAAGTTGTTGATTTGAATTATTTTTAGTTTTTAAGTTATTTGATTTCTATTTACACATTTATTTTACTAATGATGTTGGTTTACATGTTAAAAAGTATAAAAAGAGTTAACTAAAACCTACAAAATATTTCGATATAAAATTAATATGTTATGAAGATGATTATTATAATATTAAGTTTAGAATAGAAATCATATTTTAATAACAATTATATAAAGTAGTATGTGTTCATACATCGCATATTTCCACAGTGATTCCATCTAACAATCTTCTATCGATTTCATCAATATGTAAAAATCATGATGTTTTATAAAAATATTATTATTATTATATAATAAAAAACCTCATAAATAATTTCCTAAAAATTATTACCTGAATTTCAAACTTCATGTACAATAAAGAGCAATATAAAACATCTAAATTATAATATAAAATTATATCTACTTAAACTATACCTTGACATATCGAAGACATAATACCAATGAAATATTGTTTACAAACAAAGAAGGAGGAATACTAATCAAGAAATTATTATAATTACTTAAATAATTTAAAGGGTGGTATATAATCCAATAATGAATCTAGAAATAAAATAATACAATGAAATTTTAGTACAAAAGCTACAAAAATTACTTCAACAGTTTGATGCTTAGTTTCAAATTGTTTTTTAGCAAATCCTATCATCATCATCTTGAAGATTATTTATAATATGTCGATTTTCATCTTTAACTCTTTGTAAAGCAGCTCGATGTTGAGCATCATCAGCATTACGTTTAGCTTCAGCACCTCGACGTTCTTCTTCAAGTGTAACTGCAGCAGCTTGACGTTCATTAACTAATCTTTCCTCCGCCAAACGATTCGCCTCACTGAGTAAGATGGTAATCCGCTTTAAAGCCATAAGATGAATATTCGTCAAAATAGATTGCATCTCCTTCTCCAACATTTGCTTGTAGTTGTCATTACCAAAATCAATATCATCCCCTTCTATCTCAACTATTCTATTACCATCGATATCAAAACGTTCCAAAATATTAGTTTTCTCGTTTAAACCCTCTCTTAGCAATTGAACAATGAAGCTTTCCAATAATTCTATTGAATGGATATTTTCAATTTCATTGCCGAGTTTGTCGAAAAAGAGAGTGGAGCTCCTGAATTTATTGAACCGATTTACAACCCTTTTTATCGTAAGAAATTTCATTTTTGAATATTTTTAACATGGGTGCCATTGAGGTACTTCCGTATGGTAATCGTAATATTTGCATTTTTTTCAGTTGTCTTTCAGGGCTGCCTTTGATTCCTTATGCAATTCAAAGTTTAGTCTTGCTTGAATGCTTGATTGCAAAAAGTGGATTTGATAGAGCTGATTATATTGCGAAGCTTTACCAAAATTTTGGTTCAAACACTGAGGTATTTTAAATTTTAATAATGGCGATCGATGCATTATTATAATGCTTGCTATTTCACGTTCTAATTAATGTGTATGTATTCACTTTGGCAACCAAATTTGAAAATCCTCATGTTGGCAATCCTGTGCAAGTAAAGCTATTATGAATTTATTCATTTAAGGAAATAACAAAATCGAATATATGCCACGAAATAATTTTTATTTGCTCAGGATGGATTTCTCAATTCTTCACTTCGGAAATTTGTGGAAATCGACAAAGAAAAGGGTGCTGAAGGAGTAACGGGTCTTCCACACGATAACCAAGCTGATTGTTTTACAAAAGTTCCTATTATTGTTACTTTCTATGCCTGTCCGTTTTCATGTATTTTTGATAGTACATAATTGTGTCGAAATCCGGTAATACGGATTTAGTCTTCTTTTTATGTGATCCAAATCTTCCCAAAATTATTTGAAGACGTTATTAGTGTTACCCAAGACTGTACTGAATGAAAGTTAAATGCTGTAGGGCCGTATGATATTATATTTAAAAAGAAAGTAGCTCACGTAAAGAGCCACATAACTGTACTGCTTTCTTAGCTCTCAGGACAAGACTTACTGCGGCAAGGTTGTTAGAAGTGAGCTTGCAAGGAAAGCTAACAGCAACTACTTTTGAAGCATTTCTGAAAGGAGAAGCATTTCGAGGTAATGCATGCCTCACATATTTTAATTTTTTTAGAGGTAAATGCTCTTTGAATTATTTTTCTATTCTATGTGCGTAGATGTAATACTCGACGAGACCTGGGTTGAGTTACAAACCCTTCATGACTCTACAACCTCCGTAGAAGAATTCTCAACAAATGGAATTGGAAGTTTAGGATGTGTCGTTCCTGGTTCCTTTTATACTGGATTATATTCTCTGCGTAACGTATTTATAGAAACCACAGATGGTGCAGGTTAGCATAACTGTAATCTAGGGTTTTTTTAAAGTAATAATTTATCCCTAAGATTTGCCATTCGAGATCTATCGACTCCGGCTACACGACTCTTCCAATCAATAGCGTACTTGTTTCCCTACACTATTAGATTGTTAATTGTTTGAGAGCGTGGATATACTTATTACTATAAATATATCTCACTAGGTTCATTCGTTTATTCTTTAATAACCTTCTATCGAAAATAGAATTAGAGTAACGAAAAACTAGTGCAAATAAGCTCGTCAACCAAAGAGTGGTCTTGCTAATAATAAACTCGTAACTTAAGGGCATCGACAGCCCAACTCGATTCTCAATCAAAACCTATATTCACCTTCACTACTACACGTAGTCAACCTATGGGTCTGACATACTCTCAGGTATTATTCGTCTCTCCCTCTGGCTCTGTCGTAACGACTTAACAAGGTAAGGTCTGACTTCTACGAATCAAAAGATACTACTATGCGTTCTGTTTCATAACCGCAGCAGATACACAATATGGAGAGCTCTCATCTCTCAATTGCATTACATTGCCACTCGCTCTCTTCCTTAAGTGTGCAGACGCACACTACATTAATAATTCCTATGTAAATTCTTTACTTCGCTCATTGACTAAAATCATATGCTAGAAAAGGACACAATTATACACACATGAGCCATATGATGAATACACGGTGATAAAACACTCGATAGCATATTTCTATCGAAACTTGTGTGTAACTCAAAAGATAAAAATGCTTTTCATCATAATATTTTCTAACTTATGATACTCTACTGCATATTGTAATAAGTATTCCCTAATTACATTTCACCTAGTAGAATTCCTAGATAACTAAGAAAATGTATCTTTTTCATAGATAATTAAAAACTACTAAAGCTAAGAATTTAAAACTAGAACTTAACTGCACACACTCACTAAAACTCTCGTTGAGCATCCTTGTTGTGTCAATCATGTGTAGTATCACACGGTCGCTATCTTTAGATCCTGTGCGCAGGTTTGCGCTATCTTATTTTCGCTTCGTTACAATAACGTTTGGGCGAAACAGGAAATATACCTGTCAGTGTACTACGTAATAATCTTTTCTAAATTTTTCTCTCAGAGGTATTCCTCAAGACAATTCGGGATACAATCCTACAAGGTGGATGTAACACTTCGCGAGCTAGTTACGTGGGAGCTCTGCTTGGCGCACTGTATGGTACATCGGTAATTCCTAGTCATTTTATCACGAAGACACAGGATGTGCAACGTTATGAGAACCTCGCCTACAAATTAGAAATAATCAAAATGAAGGAATAATTTATATAACAATAAACATTGCTCTAGATATTTGTCGTGCGACTGTGCCATTTTTGAAAGAACAATTAGTAGATGCGCTAGAATAATTAATAATAGAGTAGTCTTTTCTGGCTTATTGAAAATTTTAATATTTGTTTCTAACTATCTGCGCTCATGTTCTTCCTTTTTATTGTTACAATGTCATTTCCTACAAGAAAAACCTTGCTTATCTCCAAAAACAATTGAATAAGAGTTGGTTTTGTATGCGCGTGAGGTTACTCCAAGCGATTATGAATTCATGAGGATAAGGTCTCTCTATTTCTTCTCGTCGACTGGTATTTATAAATACGAATCCCTGTGGGTGTTTAGTCTATTTAGAAAAGTGCGCAATATGAAAATGGTTGATTATCTCCTGATTCTCCTAATTTTTAGCGCCAAAAAGCAGATTTTCTGTTTGATAGGGAGCGCCTAAAGATGATTTTTATTTGATTGCCTAATCTGCTGGGATGTTAGAATAATCGCATGCGTAGCGGAAAGGGCAAAGAAGATGTCGGATGTAAAACAAAACGTTTAATAAAAGAAATTCCTGTAGCGAGAGTTAATACTTACTAAGTCTTCTTACCTAAACTACTTAAAGAAGAATATACTGTACTTGTATAACAAACTCATAAAAAGTGCAGATAACCCCACTTCCAATATGAATGATAATTTTACCCAGCAATGAAAATATATTGAAAAGAACTTCCTACCTTACTTTTATCACTCATCATCGGGGGTTAAGTTTAGTTACCGATACTCGCGCGTAGGTTGTATTTGAGTTCACGCAAATACAATACGAATCACTTCATACTTAATCTACTATTACTTCATGTATCATTATCATTCAGCTGCTCGCTCTTACATCATTTCCTCTTACATTCAAGTTTGTTAATTACTTATAAAAATCAAACTTTCGAGCATGTATGATGACAGGAAATTGAATACATATCACAATTGCCTGATTGATTTCATAGATTCCAAATATTCGTTGGTTGAAAATACAATTGTTTTAACGTCTTGGGTAAGCGTTTACAACAACAGCGCAATTGATATTAAATAAACTCGAATATAACTTACAGTACACTTGGTTTTAATGGGGGCAACTGTCACCATTCGATGTTTACTCTATGATAACAATTGTTTAATCTCTTTATCTGATTTAATTATAACCGCGAAAAAATCAAATCCAATTGACATATAAAGAAGTGCCATCTTCTTGAGAAAGAATAATTCCGGTTTGCTATGAAAAGAATATATAAGGCAATGCATATGAAGGAAATAATTCTTGCATACAAGCTTTAGTTGCAAGAAAACATGTTATTACCTCCTTTATGCACTCTATGTAACAGTGGTATCGCAGCAGAGCGAAACGCCTTTTCTTAATTAATGTTTTATATTGTTATAATTATTTTATCGTTATCAAAATTACCTTTTTACTACGTAGTTATTTTTCTTACATTAATTATGTAACAATCCTATTACATGGTAGTTAATATAAGGGATCGATCAATCATACAACCCAAACTAGTAGTACCTTTGTTATATAAGTACGTGCTGAGTGAATCTTATATCGACTTGTATTTGAATGCATGCGAATATAATCGACATTCGATTTGCGCCAATTATTTTCCCTAGCATTTTTCGACAAAATTGTTAGAAGTAGGATGAGTCTTAGATGTGGGGGGGAATAATACAGACGAACGATTACGACGTGGGATATATTTTTCTTAATATAGAGGCAGTTCTTTCCTTTGTTCTTTTTTTTATTTGTATTTTCTTTTATGTATTATTAGAATTTTCTTGTTTTTCGTTTAGATAATGTAGTGAACTTATCCTTCGTAGTAGATAACAAGTTGCCTTTCAAATAGTTAATTAAAACAACCTTGTATTTAAATGCATTTAGTTCATCTGCATTAATTAGACTTCATTCTACAGTCCAGTCCCACAAGTGAAGGGGGGAGTTATAAGAGTTCACTGTTTAGAGAGCGTAAGTAGGTTTTCATCATAAAAGTAGTCATTCTCCTCATCTCAACTAATTTAGGATATTAAATTACAAGTACTAAGTAGCTATTGTCTACTCCATCTACAACACCCTACTTCTATTTCTGCCGGGATCTTATTCGATCAGCCAAATGAGCAATAGCTCGTTTACAAATTATGCCAACAATCCGCAGTTCCCCTGTTTCCCCGCAAGGGTATCATAGTGCATATAAAGCGATGTAACGACATTGACTTGCAATATCGAAACAATCAAAATTATGGGACAATTTACCCGATGTTTCTTGCAACTAAGATGCACTTATTTCTACACCGTTGAGGAGGAGAAGGAGTAGTAGTATTAACGTAGAGTAAGAAATAATTTTTTTTTGTAAGTACATACATGAAGGAGTGAATGATTTATTTTTCTATTCTTTTACTTAGTCTCGCAAACAGTAGTTTTTAGCGTAGAATAAGTTTATGTTTCATTACATGAATTAGAAAAAATACCCTCCTTACAAACTAAGTAGAATCAACCTATTTAACACCCTACTGCATAAACAAATTATTTCAGCTGTAGTCTTTAACACATGACTGGCAGAACGTGACCAATTCTAGTTACAGCATCTCACAGGAAATACCACGTTCATACAATGCTAATATTGTGCTTATTTTCCTACTAAAAAAATAAATAGATAACAATCTACACCAACGTTCAGTCAATTATAAAACAAGTGGATGCATTGGACACTATCCAATTGCAGCATTCAGTTTTATTTACCGAAAACAGTTGTCATCACAAATAAATATTATTCATTTTCCTAGTATACCTTCTTATGCCACTTTTGATTAATTTCTGTAAAGTTGAATAAAATAACCCTAGGATATTGAAGTACCAAAGTTTACAGTTATAGGCTTCCAAAAATTAGTAGTATCATTGAGTAATCAGTGTAAGCGTACAAAAGATTTGATTCTCGTCTCTATTAAAAATTCGAAAAAAAACTCGATAAAATTTGCGACAGTTCTTTTAAACTCGAGAATATCCACGTTACTGCTATAGAATTGTCCATGTTTGGTGAAATTTAAGCAATCATTTTTATGGTTTGAGTCTTTTCTGCTCGCCCTGGGTGAAGAGGTGCATGTTTGAAATGAAGTTACAGTGCGGGCGGAATCTTAAATTTTTGAGTGCGCATCATAATCTCTGAATGAGAACATTCGCGGATATATTCTGTTAGCAAAGGGAAAGAACTGCTGCCAAGAAATATTTATTACCTAGTTTAATTTCTCCTTGAACCTACAGCAGCCACAATCTATTCAACATGCGCATTTACTCGTTGATTTGAAGAAGGACACGCAATCAATTTCCTAATTAAATTTATCTTCCTATCATACATAGTTAAGAAATTATAGCTGATTAATGCACAGGGCACATTCACAAGTTTTCATAGGCTTGTCTCCGTGCGCAGGTTACGTAGATTCGTCTTTGTGCGCGTTTATTCTAAACTTTTTTCAGGCGTCTCCGCACACATAGTGCATTTCTTTATTACGGTTTGGCACGTTTAAATTCAGAAATTTTCTGGGAATAGAAGCAAGGGATTGACGTAGGATAGCGCGCGAGAGTGGGTGCCGTTGCGCGTCCCGCAAATATCTATTGTGGGGGAAGAGAAACCACGGAGGCCAGGTGACGCCGTGGCACTCCCAGCCCCCCCCCCCCCAAATTTTCTCCATCTTTTTCCTTTTTCTTTACTGCAAAAATAATTGTACCATGGTTTCAAAATTTTTCGATTCTGTTCTTAAATTTTATGTTTCACACGGACATGTGAATTCACTATCTGTCACTGGTGTTGCTTACCTTTATTTTTCATTTTAATCGATTGCGTTTTGCCTGGCTGTTATTTTCTGATCTGGTATATTCTCTTATTCTACGAAGAAGCACTTATACTGCTTACCTAAACGCAGGATGAGACGGAAAGAACCTTTCATTTGCGAAATATTTCTTTTGCTTGAGCAGCTTAAAAATAATTTTTCTATTGCAGGAATATTGCAGAAGTATCGATATTCTGCTCAAAAAACTTGCGCCTAAAGCAGAAAAATCGTAAAATGGTCGATTGTGGGAAGTCCATATATGCGAAAGTTTTTTTTAATATCATCCGTTCTCAATTGACTAGTGGGCAGCTGCCGCTCTAAAGAACTGATTGACAAAACAAAATCTGCTCATGCTGGATTAATTTAAGACGTAGACTGCGCCGCAAAATTATGTCGATCGGGATATATTTCACCCTCGGAGCGCGATACTTGCTAATGGTTGAATTGGTATAGGCGTCAAAACTGCTGAATAGTTCTAATCCTACAACTAATTTTGATTTCCTTTCGCAAATATGAAAAATAAAGGCGAAATGGTCTACTCAAGAAAAAGCCTGTGTAATAGCAGGAAAGTTTCCCGGCCGAAAAGCAGCGATGAACTTTCTTTACTAGCTAATATGTCAACCCCAACAAAAATTCTTGTGCAGTTACTTAATTCTCGTATGAGCATTGCCTCGACCGATACAACCCCAGCGAAGGAATCCACTAATACAAATTCAACCATAAGTATGGAAAAAATGAAATCGCAAGAAAATGCAGTGGGGCAGGTAAAATTTATTAAAGAGTGTTGATGAAATATGCGTTTTCTCAAGTAATATTCTTTTATCGATTAATTTCTCTTCAGGAAACAATCAAATCAATTGAGAAATCTGGAATGGCTCGTACTCGATGTAATTTGAAGAAAAATTTAGCATTGCCTGCACAAATTCTTGAAATCGGTAAAAAGCAAGATTCCAATAATCAAAGTATTCAAAAAAAATGCTCAAAATCAGATGATTTTCACCTTAAGAGTAAAACGGTTCCCAATTTCCAGATTCAGAAAGGCAATGGTAATTTTCTTTCTCGCTCACGTAGTTTTGCATCACCTGTTTGGATGCGCTCTCCTGATCCTGATCATGTCCCATTTCCGTGTGGATTTGCTTCTACCGTGGGAGAAAAATTGCATCGCGAGGATGCACCGCCTGTCGAAACCGCTGCGTGTTGAATTAATAGAATATGTCTTTTTCATAAAGATGATTTGTAAGCACAGTTTAAAAAGAATTTTGTAAAAGAAGCAGGTTAATTGAAGTTTTCTCCCAAAACTTAATTTATCTCAAATGCTTTTATTGTATATGTATATAGTATTATAGAGTAGTAGCATAAGCTTACGTAGTTATAGTGCTAGTAATAAATTTTCTCCATGCAAAGTGTCATATATTTCTGGAAATGTATTGCGCTGGGTATGGTCACTTTATAGTTACAAGTAGATGTATTTCAGTTTGCGTACTATTTTGTTTCATTTTTGCAATATTGATTTGGAGCGTAATCCTTGCGTTAATTAGTTGACTTTCAAGTTGCAAATCAAGGATATGCAGCAATATTTCCAGATTAGGTTTGAGTTAAACGCTTTGTTAATTCTTTGTGGATTTCTACTTTTTTCAATAGAGTATTTTTATTCATGATTAGCACAGTATGCAAATCATTTTATCCCCGTTGCTGGAAATGAATCAAAATCTTTTTTTGTGAGATGATTTTTCTTTTTATTATTACATTTGGCCTGTACGTATTGCCCATGTGCGCTGTATCGCGTTGAATAATTCTTTTTATGATATTAGGTAGGAGGTATGATTGGATTATATGATACTGTATGATGGAGTTATATAATACATAACGATGTTTTAGACCCCTATTTGAATTGTGTATTTTTTAGATTACACAAGGGAATATACATTTAGAATGTTGTAGATTATTCTTGTAGCATTCGTCTTTATGGGATACTTCTGTATAATTTTAATGTGTATTATTTCGTCACAGTGAATATTTTTTTCTGCAATTGGCAGCATTAATTTTTTGCTGTGCAGATATTTAATATCGGTTTTATGGGGTTATTCTAGTAGGTATATTAATATGTACATAACAGATTTCGTGAAAAATATTTTAATTTTCTGTTATCTTGCAATAGATATAACCTTTCTTGTGTTAATTGTGGATAGGGCTAAATGCTAAAGAAAAGTTGTAGAAGTTAAAGTTATTTTGTTCTCATAATTTTGAGGTATCCAAACTATTTTCTCTTGTGTATGCAAAATGTGTCTTTAATTATCATTCGTTCAAATTTCGAGATTGTAAAATG
This sequence comes from Cardiosporidium cionae, assembly GCA_015476325.1. NCBI lineage: Eukaryota > Apicomplexa > Aconoidasida > Nephromycida > Cardiosporidium > Cardiosporidium cionae. Next base: position 11,526 of record JADAQX010000721.1, read on the forward strand.
ATTTACAACTTATTTTTTATTGCATTGCTGGTAAATATTTTTTTGTGTAGGAATCATTTCCTAGTATAAATTGATAATATTCTTTTACAGTAGGACGTTTATATCTTTTAGAGAGTTTTCTTTACATATAGAATGTCATGGATAATATTTCCATTCCAATTTTCATTTATGGCTTTATTTCGTACTAGTTGGTTGCTTGGTTCTAATTTCTTTTCCTTTCATCAAATATAAAATGATGAATTTTGCTAGAATTGAAAAAATATTTCTGCGTTTATTACTAGTTGGCTGTTTTCATTATGGAAAGAATTATGGGAAATAATTTGAATTTTTGTTAAGTTTCTATGGTTCAAAGCACAATCCACTGGCTGTAATATTCTCACCTTTGTATTAACGTATTGAATGCTTTCATCATGAATATTTTAAAATGTTGGGTCGCACTTGGGATTTTTTTTTTTATACTATTCGATTTAAGTATTGTAGAATCGAAGTAAATTGTTCTTTGCTGCGTTTTAAATGTTAATTAACGTTTCTGTAGTAATATTTTGGAATGCAATCGGAATGCTTTGTCGCAAGTTTCATCTTGGCTTTTTTTCCGGTGAAGCTCATTTTTATATGTTTTATGTATAATTTCTTGCGTTTTTCAAATCAGAATCATTTGTAGAAGGCGTATGAAAAATTCATTATCATTACTGTTCTTAACCTGAAAATTTTCGAAATGAGCTAATTAATAAGTAATTAATGAATGTTGCATGAAGATTATTATTAACATTTCGTCAATTTGATCTTTCCTTTAGCATGAAATTCGTTTGTAGATTTAAAATAATGGATGAGTTGGGAAGCTGTGTAAATTGATTCGTGCATTCGTTCGTATCTCAATAGATCCGGCTCTTAGTTATTTCCGCAAGCTTGTATCGGAACATTAAGGGTTCTGATTGCTGCTTGTACGGAGATTACAATTTGCTTTTTGTATATTTTTGCGATCTTCCTTTGCAAAGCCATTTTTTTGCTGCAATAATATATTTTCTTTTAATGAAATTCTTATATTCGAAAATTTTGTTCATTGGAGTTTGTATTTCGATGATACTCATTTTGGTAGTTTTTTTTATTCTGGGAAATAAAGCGTTGCATTGAGTGCCTTTTTTTCATATATGTTTTCGTAATGCGCTCACGTATGTTCTCTTTTCGTCGTTTTATTGAATGTCAATGCTTCCTTTTTGTTTTTACTAACTGTTTTGAAAATTATTATTGAATGTGCAGACGTTAATTAGAAGCAACAGTGAATTCGATAATAGTTAAGTGTTTCAAGTGGTTGATGGTGCAAATAAATAAACCGCTTGACATTAGACATGACTTTGATTCATGTGGTTTGCAAGGGTGGCAAATGCAATCGTGATACTGAATTTAAATTTCAAAGAATGAATATAATTTCATACGACAATTTACGAATAAATTGCGAAAAGGAAATTTCAAGCATTAAAATTTTGTTTCCTTGAACAAAAAATAAACCCCTCGCGAGATTTAAAATGCAATCTTTTCAATAGGCAAAAGAAAATTTCGGAACGGGATTTTCTATAAAATTATAAATTTGTTCGAATTGGCTTAAAGGAAGTAAGACAAGTTTCCTATGTGAGGTAAAATAAATTGTAGTGTAAGAATTAGCGCACTCAGTATATTCATATTTGTTACAATGCGGGAGATTCTTTTCGCAAAATTTTAGACTTGTATAACTTTAAATACAAAATATTCCTCTACTTTGAATTGTATCGTGTATTGAAGAAAAGTTATCCCAACTCAGGAAATTCTAGAACAAATTGCTCGTGCATTTCATGCGTATCGAGCCGCGCTAGGAAAGAAATATAATCACAAAATTAAACGAAAGGTAGTTTACAAGCGCATATAATTCAGATGTTTCGTTATAGAATTTGCTTGAGCCCACATAATTGGGACTTTGTGGCGTGCTTTTTTCACTAGGAGAGATGCTCACCGAAGAGCTGCAACATACTATGAATAATAAGGTTAATGTAGGGGATTCCGCAAAAAGTAGGGAAGTGAAACAAGGATAAGTATTGCCTGTTTTACAGCAGCGTCATCACACCTCAGGAACCAGTAATGGCTATCTTGTGCACAAACAATACTAGGGCACATGAAAATAATAATCCGACGAAGAAAAATAGTGACCGTTGCAAACGGCAACGTTGAATTGCCTACGCTTATTTCAGGTGATGAAACACCTCTGAACGGCTGAGCATGTTTGCAAATTCAACTGTAACTCCCGCGGGGAGGGGTAGTGTTCGCGATACGTGGGGGCGCGTGCAGCGACTGCGAAAATGTTGTAGCAAGCACTAAAATCAATCGCCATTGGAAAATTGTTAACCGCTTCCCCCAACGAATGATGGACTCTAATTGCTCTTTTTCTATTTTAATAGTGAAAATTCTACAGCACTAACAGCAAAACTGTCCGTTGTACGTAGACAAATTAAACAAGTCATTGCTACTATTTTTTTAGCTATAATTTTCCCGCTTGTTTAAAAATTACAGCTGTGGAAGCATTATTGCTGGTCTTGCATTCATGAAAGATTGCTTAACGTAAGACAGTCAATCTTTTTTCTCGCTAAAAATAAGCTTGAGCTAGTGCGGTGGTGACTGAGAGTGATTACATGTAGATTTACAATATATATAGGTAATGCATTTAGGATTGCAGGAATACTATAAATCATTTTTGTAGTTATTCTTAGTGTAAATCATTTTTGTATTTATTCTTAGTGTAAAGGTAAGAGGGAATATTAATCTATTGCGTAGATACATGTCCGAGGAGGGTTATATCTTACGAAGTATTTGCAAAACTTGAGTTATTCAACGCATGAAGTTTCATGCAAGAAGATTAGAATTCTCGTTTCTACTGTATCAGTAGCACGAAAACGGCCCTGATTAATTTGCACTGCAAACACTTTTGATTTGATACTGCAGTATTCAATGAGAATTTGAATGTTTACTTCTGTAGGAATTATCTTAGTATATTTCCTGTACTAATACTTTTTTATTTTCTATTCTAGGAATAGGTATTTTTCTTATTTCTTTAATGTATTAATGGAAATGCATCTTTCAATCAATCAAGTGGAAAGATTTAGGGAGCGTTCCCCATCAGCATTTTCTACAAGATTGCTTAGAAATAGATTATTTGTTGGTTTTCCAACATTGCCAAACAATAGAAATTTGGTAAATATTACATGAATGTCAAGGTAGAAATACAGTCAAAATTTCTGACTATCAATAGTCAATTTCTTGTTCAACATACTCGTGCTTTGGTATTTAATCTGTACACTGTGAGATCCTTTCTAAATACTGTGAGGCAGTGCAAATAATTTTTTTCTCTTGCACTCTGATGTACCGTCTTATAAACTGTTTTTAAAATTACAATTTGTATTACTAGTAATTTGCAACTGATTTCCTTTATCTTTAGTTAATTTTTGGAATTTTTTCTGTGATTTCTGCATTTCTAAAATATGGCAAGTAGAGTTAATGTTCTACAGCAGAGCGATTTAATAGCATTGCGGAATGTTTTGAATGCTTCTACAAATAGTAGCTTTACTGAAAATGTATGGGGAAAGGGGCAAGCAGTGGTATCAGATATACCGCTGGAGAGAGGTGACTCTTTCCTCCATAAAGAGTTGGAGCAGGAAATATTGCGTCGGTTTCAGGCAATGAGGGACAATGTAAATTATTCGTCATCCCATCCTTTTCCGTTAAATGATAATTGGTGGAAGCATGAATCAGATATATCACTTCTTCATCCGAATCAGAATGTTGGCCTATCTACTATGGGAAAAGAATCTGTTTCTACGGCACCAACCCAATTACCCAAAATCCTCCACTCCTCTCGGTTATTGCAGCCGTTAATTTATGACGTGACGGGAAAACAAGATATTCAAAATGCTAATACGAATTCACTTGGAATTGATTTCTATGATAGAAACATGAGCTCACCTTTTAATTCTTATAGCGAACATTCTTTAGGTAAAAGTGGCCACCTTCCATTCATTATGCCGGAAAACAACTTTTATTCTCAAGGCTTACCTTCTAAATATAGCAGCCCAATAATTCTACCCGATAATGTAACTCCTTGTCATGCTGTTAGGGATTCAGAAAGTGAAAGTTCTCCATCGATTGAGCATTCTGCATTTTGCGATTCTGCTATGACACAATTGGTAACGAAAGCCCAAGAAATTGTTAAAGCGTTAACTTACGACGTTGAGCACACAGGAAGTTCATCACCAAAAGGTGCGGTGGTTAATATTTTGAAAACGGCTATGCTCTTGTTAGGATCTTCTGATGTTTTTCAAACTCGCTCTGCCGAAAAGGATTGCATAAAGGGTTAGTTAATGCTTTGTTGAATGTAGTTTGAAGGGTGCGTTCCTGCTTATGTTTCTGTATGTTATTTGAAAGGTTTCATTTTATTTTTATTTCGAAGATAAATCCGTACCTGATTGCTCAGTTGTGATTGCTTACAGTTGGTGCTACTAGTTGTATTATGGTATAAGTACATGTTTATGAAAAAAGAAGTATTTTGGTTGCTAGCGTACATGTTTTCGTACCCATTTTTATTTTTTTTTACATGTCTATGGTAGGCGTCGGTGGTCCAAATTTTTCCGCCCCTACAATGCTTGCTCATCCAGATGAGTTTAAAAATCCAAGCAGCTTCCTAAAAATTTATGGTGATCCTTTGTGTGGGCAATCTCCTAATGTTGGCGGGGCAAGCCCAGTCAAGAATCAAGGAGGTAACTGGGTTTGTTGTAATTGTTCTAATATCAATTTTCCACGAAGGTTTCGCTGTAACAAGTGCAATGAATTTCGTGATTCCAATGGAGATGAAATTGTTTCAGAGTATGCAAAAATAGTTTACCGTCATCATCTTCGTTCTTACCGGTCAATAACATCCAAGCAAGGTATTGAGACACCCAATCGGCGATTTAATAATAATAACCAATCGTCTTACTCAAAAAATACGCCTAAGCAACGAGTGAATGACTCCCGAAATATAAACTCCTTCAATCTCGAGAATCCTCTTTCAGTAAATGATTGCGAGTATGGGACTGTAAACATATAGTAGTTTTTTGTTTAATGTATTTGATATTGAAGAATGGAGAGTGCTTGATAGATGCATTTTCATTAACACTGGCTTTTATATTCCATGTGAATTTGTAAAACGGAACTTGACATGGCATTTTCAATGATTCGTTCAATTTTTTGTTTCTTCTATTATGAAAGCTAGGTTCTTCATTTAAATCATTTATCTATTCTTTTGATACTAATTTGATTGGTATTAATAGTAGATGTTCTTTTTTTCGGTTTCATGCAAATAATTTTAGCATTGCAATTTTTTCTATACGAAGGTAATAGTGTTGTTTTGTTAGTATTGTTATTCCTATTCTTTCTATTTTTACCTTTTTACTTGAAGAAGGAAACTGTATTATTATGCAATCTTTCTTAGCTGCTTTGTAGTGTATTATTTCCCGAATTTTTTAGAATTTCTTTTCGTTAACGCATTATTTTCCTATCGTATTTTAGTGGTTTTCTTATCTAGTGGACTTTGTGTGCCATTCATTGATAGTCTTTGTTATCATTGCATTCTGTATCAAATTAAGAATCCTTTCCTTACATACTAGGAACATGTCGATCGTATATCTCGATGGACATTTTTAGTGTGTGCAATAAAATTTATGGGCTTAAATATTTTCGATTGCTGATTATGAATTGCTTTAAAGAGAATGTTTGGTACATTATGCTGTAATGTTGTTGTGATCCTCGCATGCAAAATTCTTGCTAATCAAATGCACAAACGAAACAATTGGGTAGTTATTTCCTTGCAACTTTCGCGATTATAGCGTAGGAATTTCACCTTATAGCTGTTTCCGTTACCGCAAACACGATGGTAATACTTGCGTGGTTTTATCTGTGAGGTGTTTTTCTGTTGCGCAATTTCTTTAAAAAGGATTATGTTTGGCTTTCCTAATGTCTAGTGATGCATCAATTTCTTTTAGGATTATTCATTCGGTTCCTCTTAAAGTGGAAATACGTAGTCAAAATGTGCAGGCTTTTTAATTGAGACTTGTATGCGTGCATTCCACACTTTATAAGTGTATGCTTTTAAATGATATAGCGCTTTCTATCATAGTTTGTTGGTTGAATCATGCCAATATATTTTTTCCCGGGCTTTTAATTCCTATGTAGTCGATGAAGGTGTGGGAGTGTTTGGACTATTCTGTCTCAAAGTAGCATTTTGTCTTTCAGTTATAAATTTGTGCAATGAAGTTCAAAATAACAGGAAATGCAATTCCACCAAGCTTATGCCACACCAGCCACTGCTTTCTTACAAAAGGAACTCACCACGGCCTCTCCCACCATCTAAGATCATATTAATCTAAAAAAAATACCGTGATAAGTGCACGAAATTTTTGTGAGAAAGAAACTGCACCACTGATGAATGGCGTCCCTAGAACTATCGCAAATGCCAGTTTATCCTACATCATGCGTTGCATTTAAAATCATCGGCTTGCACTGACAGATTTTCTAGGTGTATTCATTGGGATTGAGTGCAGTGTAACGCCATTTTATTTCCCCTCTTCTACATCCCGAGTAAGCACCCAAAATGCAGAATAAAATCTTTATTGATTACTATCAACCTATTAAATAGAAATCCTGTTCACAGTATACTGTCAAAATATATTCATTCATGGATAAATAACTGAAAATAACTTAACAGCAGCGATATTTCAATTAATAGTCAGAAACAAAATGCATACAAACACTGATGCGACAAATTGCTAATCGATACACGTGGCACAAAAATGAATTGCTTTTATAGGCTTTGTTACTGATGACGTTATCTCGAACGCTCTGGCAAGTAGCAAAAGGTAGGGTTGTGTACAATTTACGCTAAACATAAAATGGACCAAGGCATTCCTGCTTTTTTTTCTAAATGTTAGTGCTATGCAGCTCTGTGTGAAGGGTCTTTCCAAGAGCATAAATAATTGTAGTGATTTCTTCAAGTCGAAGTAGCACATATCAGCCGCACTGTACCACCTGGGGAGTTGTGTCGCATGCGTTCGTCAGAGCGCTCACTTAATACCATTGCTGTTCCTAGGAAATCATGCAGCTCTAGTGCTTGCATTATACGCTGCCAAGCTTAGAATGAGAATGTCTTTCATATTTAAATCCCGTTTTGCAGTGCATTCTACTTTACACTGTATCCTACCACTATGTAGAAGACAAGGGTTAAATTTTTCGTATTCTTAACAATTTTAGTACCAAGAAAAATATTTCTCATTCCCAGTGCAGCAACTCTAACGAAAGAGTAGCAACTACCGTGTGCGCTTTCATAATAATGATGCCATGTGTATTTCCGTGCAATTATTCAACGGGTTTTTCTATGCACAGAAGAGCGGTTATCGTTGCAGCCATTTTTGAGTCTTCAAACTGAACCGAATGTCTTCATAAAATGTGACAAATTTCCCTTGCGAAACAAGGCGACGGCTCTTACAGCGTATGGCAGAACAAAGTAAACTGCCAAAACAGAACAGTTTCTATGCTTATCTAAAGTTTGAACGGGTTATTCGCTTTGAACTTTGGCAGCAACTACACTTAGTAGAAGACGAATTTCCACCGGTTTTAACGAGATATTATACCAAGAGTAGACTCGTAAAAAGTATATTTACGAGTATGTTCTAGCAAAAATGAGTTTCTAAATTACCCTATTGCATTCGTATATTTTTCTGAAAAAAATGTCAACACCTGCTAATTTTATTCTATAGAAGAAAAATTTGCGGACAAACGCTGTTTTTCAGAGAAAGTGTACCAAATATCGTCTACTTTCTCTTCTTCTACATCAGAGCCATTCGGAGTGAAACAACATTCGGATTCTTCAAAATTGTAGCGAACTTCTTTAGCAGATCTGTAAATGAAAAGAAACATTCATAGAATACATCTATACGTTTTGGTTTGTTTACGTTGTAGGGTATCAAAGAGAGTGTACCTCGCATGATATTGATCTGATATGATTTTGTGAAGCTCCTTCAAATTTTCAGCCTCCATCCAGACTTGACTGTAGCAAGCAAAGGAAACAAACAATCCAATCAATAAAGTGACCACTTTGGGCATATTGAAATCATTCCTCCTTAAAACCATTGAAAGAGTCATCCATTTCCTCATAGAGGCTTTACAGACCGTAATTTGAGAACATTCACACATTTCTTTTCAATTCTTTTCCTGAGAAAATCGCGAATATCATCCCCCACGCGATCAGACTGCCGCCGATGAAGTAGAGGGCTCTAAGAACAAAACAATAAAACAAATCATCGCTTCCACAGACCCTCATACAAATTTCTTAAGACCTCTCCACGACCGTATTCCCTCTATAGGCTTCAAAAATAAAATAAAACACATCTTTAAAACATACGGTTGCAAAATTTTGCACAGTAGAAGCATCTGTAGCGGAAGCACTCGGTGTATTCATTACAGAGAGTAGTTTCTTCAATAAATTCTGTCGAGCACCTATCAACAAAATGAAAAGAAGAGGTAACCTATACGTTAAATTGCGTATACCTTTTTTAGGAAATCAGCTGCAAGTTCTCAATGTGTTGACAGAAAAATAGTTTTTATAGTTTTTTGTATTAAAGCAAGAAAACTTACGGTAGCATAATTGACCAAGCATACAAAGTTCGCTGAGTTGCATCTGTAGAAAAAACAGCATTTGTAAAATAAAAAGTACTGCAATTAAAAAATTGTTTTTTTACAACCAATGACTTGCAAAGTAGATACCCACATATCCACAAAAAAACAATGAAGTCACAGGAAACACATGCAAACTATAAAGAAATAAATAGGGGCCATATCTTCTCATAAAAAAATAAGAAAAAAGAAGTTCCATCTACTGAGAACATCATCCCCTCGTCATCCTTCCGTAGACGCATACGAAACGTGCGTTTAAATTCACTGCATCTCTCTCTTTTCAACAGAAATCCTCTCTTCCCTTTCCTTCTCTAGCGTAACTCCCCACACGTCTTACAGAAGAAATATTTTTATCAATTCCAAAACAACTTTTCATCAAAGTTCTTGGTTCAATGCCATCACTTTCAGTAGGTCTTAAATTCTGTAATAATTCACGGGAATGTGTATCTAATTCAAGCACATCCAAGGAGGAGAAATTTCCTGTCTGTTCAATGAAGGATTGTGTTCTGAAATTCACAATAAAACATAGCAGTAAGAAATATTTTTTTTTTAAAAGAGGATTCATCGCATGCCTTCATGAGCATAGATTGAAAAGTAAGAGAGGCGTCCAAAAGTAAGAGAGGCGTCCATCCTCGATTATCAAAAAAAGATGATGCATTCCCAGAATCAAACTATCCTCTCTCGTCTAAAGGCTATTGGATTACCGTCTGCCTCTTCCTAGAGGGGTAGAGATATTTCTGCTGGATTATCCACATTCTTCAGTCTCCAATCCCATTTATTCTCAAATTCTGGCATCTCTCACAATTTTTGTACACACCCTCCAAACACACACACGCGTTCAAAAACAAGACTAGCGGCAGTCTCCTTACCGTGAAGGTGTGAGATTCATGGAGAGCCGCCGCTCGGTAGAAAAACGAGTATCTGTGGTTTCATCCGTAGAAGAAGGATCCAGTAAAAGAGGAGAAGAGGAGCTCATTAAGGGAGGTTGAGACGCATCATACGAAGAAAACGTGGATTTACCAGGAATAATGCATTCTGTGGGGTGTAAAGACGTAGAAAAAGATGGCAAAGGTTCCTTCTCGCAGTGGCCCTCTCTTTGTAGAATTTCTAAAGAGGCTGTATGTGAAGACGATGAAGCATCAAGAAATTTAAAGGAGTGTGCTGGAGGAAAAGAGGCACGAGTGGCATGCTCCCAAGAAGTGTAAGATTTTGGAGTACTTTGTGTACGGCGCTTCGGTGAAATCAAAGGAGGCACCGGCACTCTCTCCATGGCAGAAATGGCAATGTTCAAGGAGGAAGACGTAGCCAGGGGGGGAAAGGGGGGGGGAGGAGAGGCGACAGGCGCCATTTCTGCCTCCATAGAAGGGCGACGGCGCTGTCCCGTCAATTCGAGGGGGGGAGATGTTAGCATGGGAGAGGGGAGGGTAGGTAATTTCGTTGGAAATAAAGCAGTCTTCTCAATAGTATGTAATGGCGTGTTTCCTGCTCGATTGTTCACATGTGTATCTGGAGGGGTGGTATCCTCAACAGCGCCAGGAGGTGTGGAGGGGCGTTCCACTTTCTTATAGGCCAAGGAGGGGAGAGTGACAGGAGGAGGGAGGCTCGTAGTTCCTTTTCCCAGGGAAGCCCACCAGCCTTGGGGTGAAACACGATCGGATGCCTCCTTTCGCCATACCCCAGGAAGTAAATCTGCAGCAGTTTTGCTAGAAGGGATTAAATCCTCTTCCCCCTCAGAAGGGTGGCCTAGGGAGCCATTCGTTTTCACGTCCTGTGAAGAGGACAGCACAGAAGAGAGGCGTGCATCGGAAATAAGGGGGGGGGGAGGGCGAGGAGGTGTAGAAAGGAAGGTGAAGGCCTCTCCACCTTTCTGACGGATAATTTCAGACTGCTGGAATGTGGACATCTCCGTGTTTGCTGCGGCTGTGGAATGCCCCGAAAAAGAAAAAATTTCCTTGGTTGAAACCTTCTGAACGGTGGGTGGTTCTCCTTCATAGCCATTCGATCCATTCACCCATTCTTGAGCGATGGCGGTTTGCAACGTAGTAGAAGGTGGATAAAGGGGGCTATACTTGAAACGGTGTATACCAGTAGCTACAAACGAAAAAACAAGGGTAGAAAGAAAAAGAAGCGGTTGAAAAAAAATACAGAGGGGAGGAAAGCCCCCACCCCCACAGTGTACGTACACACACCCATACAAGGAAGGAAAACGTGTAGGGCACTAAACGAGAGTGTACTCATAATGAAAAAAAAAAAAAAAAAAAAAAAAAAAAAAAAAAAAAAGAAAAAAAAAAAAAAAACACACACACACACTGGGACTATCAAATAAAAAAAGAAAAAAAAACTCAGAGGATGTAAAAATATAAAAAACAGAGTAAACCCTACAAACATATTTCCTCTCTATTTTAAAACGCCTGTCCAGAAAGAGTACAGAAAAAAAACACAAACTCAAAACAAACCCGAGAAAGAGGTGGGTGTAGGTACATGCGTTGCCCGTCCAATTTTTGCGGGGGAGGAGAGATTTTCAGAGGAGGTGTTGTATCCCTGCCAATCATTGACAAACGCTGTATGAATGACAGGTGAGGCAAGAGGAGAGGCTGTAGGGGAGAGTACCCCATCAAGAGAAGATACAGAAGCTTGTCCATCCGTTTCATCGGCTGTTCTTTTATGTGTGGAGGCAGAAACACGAATTTCAATAAAAGCAGAAGAGGGATCCGATACGCGTGTTCGAGGTGTCATACGAGGATATTTGTGCATATCTATATCCTCCTTTCGTTTGTCTACTGCCTCCAAAGAAGGAAGAAGCTTTGTATTACGTGAGGGAGGGGACGCACTCCGCTGCCCCCTCGCATCACGGGAGGAAAGCATGGCCTCCATAGGTTTCATAGAGAGAGAGAGAAATGCTGGAATCGCTGTATCACTCGGTGTGATCGTCGTCTCCTGCCTAGGAGAGAGTACGAGACACTTTGGCTCTATAGGGACCTCCCCTCCTCGTTTTTTCAAGGCCATACGCTCACGCGTGCGTGGGAGGCGCGGCAGGGGGGTTCCACCCCCCTTTAGGGGACGACGGGCTGCCATAGGAAGGCGAGAGGGGGGTTTTGGGGGGGAATGCGTTGCCTCTTCGCTTTCTCTAGAAGGTTCCCCTTCCCCCCCTGAAAACAGATGCCCATAGCCCATCCCCCCCGTAAAACGTGTCATACCATGGGTAGAAGCTCCCTTGGTTTCTTTCTGGATAAAACGATGGGCTAGGGATTGGGATTTCAGGAAGGGGGCCCCCCCTCGCCGTGAAAGCCGAGAAGGGAAGGCAATTCCCTCCTTAGAAAGGAGAGACTCTCTAGGGAGGGGGGCAGTAGGGTCTTTTATACAAGAAAGAGGGCGTGTCTGTGGTAGTTCCATCACAGTACGTACAAGCGGCACACTCTCTGCCTTTCCACGATGGCCTCCCTCCAGGGTAGAAGGTGGCACTCTCTCTGGCTTTACATCGGACCTCCGTTTGGCCGTGGTGGGGCTAGACGCACGGCGCCGCGCTGAGAGGGAATCGCTCCGTGGGAGGCGAGTGGTGGCATCCCTCGAAGAGGGATGCGTCACAGAGTGAAGGAAGGATTTCTCCTCCGTCGGAGAGAGGGGAGGAGGAGAGGCATCACAAGAGAGACGGGTGCGTTGTGGAGCGGCCATACGTGAGGAGGAAGGTGGAGGAATGGCAGAACGATCTGACATACAGGAAGGTGTGTGGGCCCGTCGGAGAGCTCTCCCAGAGGAGGGAGAAAGTGTCGAGGGAGAGAAGGCCAGTGAACGCTCAGTGGAGGCGTGAGGGGGAGGAGGAGAAATCTCTCCAGAGGAAGGGGGAGAAAAGAGAGCAGGGGGGGGGGTCAATCCTTGTTCACAGTGTTTCTTTTTCTTTTTAGATCCACCAGGAAGACTATCCTGTGCAGAACTAAGATGCGTTTTGGAAAGAGGTAGAAACGAACCCTCCTCTGCTAAAAGAGATTCTTCAGAATCCAATGGGCGATTGGGTGTACTCTGACGAAAATGCTTTACTCTGTAGAAAATAGAGAAGCAAAGCGAGCGCTCTATACATTTTAAGTAAGAGGGATGTAGGGGGATGGGAGAGATGTGGGGAGGGAGAGAGATGAGATGTGGGGAGGGAGAGAGATGAGATGTGGGGAGAGAGATGAGATGTGGGGAGAGAGATGAGATGTGGGGAGAGAGATGAGATGTGGGGAGGGGGAGAGATGTGGGGAGAGAGATGTAGGGAATAAGAAGAGAAAAATACGATAAGAGAAAAATACGATAATCAAACTCTGCATCTGAGTGAAAGAAAACAAAAAATCAAACATACGAAACAGTTCCTATTTTCGCAGAGAATTTATAAAAACAGAAATACACTACTTCATGACAGATTTATGAAAATATCAAAACATTCCATTATCTCAATTTCAGCTATCAGAAAATCCATAGGAATTGTAGTACTATAGTATTTCTTTGGATAGACTCGATAAAATGTTAAAAATAATTTTTTTCTTCATTTCAAGCTTTATGTTTTCTTTTCTTTTGTAATTTTTCTCAGATTGTTTCATCTCTCTCTCCATGAGTCTCTCCCCTCTTTTCCTTCACCGTGTGGCATAACGAAGTGTATTCAATGTTTGTTCACAGCAAGATGCAGAGGGAGAAATATTAGCAATCATCAGACTGAGAGATTTCCCCACAAAAATATCGCGCAAAACCTTTAAAAAAATATAAATATAAATTTCAAAGATTTCAATTTAATATCCACCAAAACATCCTCAAAAGAAAATTCTACTTTATAAAACAGAGAAAATGGTGTAGTATGTCTACAAATGAAAAAAAAAAAACTTCGCCTCTTCATAAAGTAAAATTCTTCTTTAAAGATACTGTCAGTACATTTTCTAATCTCTCCTCCCAAAGGGAAGGAGAATTAGAAGAAAAAAAAAAAAAAAGTAAAAATTTGCATGATTTAATACTGTTTTTTGTTTCTATTTCTTAGCTATCCAAATGTTGATTTTCTCAGTATTCTTAACACTTTTATTTTATCTATTTGCCTTTCTATGTTTCTATTTCTTCCTAGTAGTATACATTCTTCTTCATAGTTTAAGTAGATTCCTTGTCTCGTTTTTTCTTCATTGTAACTCTCACTTTCTATTTATAATTTTTATCACATCGCAGTGTATTATCTCCCTTTTAAATTTCTCTCATTTCCTTTTTTTATACATTTCTTTTTCTTTCCTCCTAATTTTTCTCATCTCAATTCTCTCTTATCTTATCTCAATTCTCTCTTATCTTATCTCAATTCTCTCTTATCTTATCTCAATTCTCTCTTATCTTATCTCAATTCTCTCTCATTTCTCCTCCTTCCCTCCTCCTCCTTCCCTCCTCCTCCTTCCCTCTCTCCTCCTTCCCTCCTCCTCCTTCCCTCTCTCCTCCTTCCCTCTCTCCTCCTTCCCTCTCTCCTCCTCCCCTCCCTCCTCTTGTTCTTCTACCTTTGTAAGTTCACTATCTCTAAAAGGAATATGACGATTTTCTTGATCCATGGCTCGAATACATTCTTTTAAAGCTAATAAGGAGCGATTTATTCCAGCCCCATCTTTCCTTGTGAGAAAAAAAATATAAAAAATAGAAATATATCCACACCTTACTATAAAATACATTTCATTAAAAAAAAAAAATATTAAAGAATTCCTTCTTTATAGTAAGATTAGATTAAAAAGAAGGTCTCTTCTTCTTCTTTTTTAATAAAATTTTATTAAAAACATACTGTGTAGTACGTGTGGAGCTCACAGTATCTGCTCCACGTTCACTGCCAGCCAAATCTATGAAGGCAATTTTTCCTGTTCATCATATAGTATCCATCCAATAGAAATATATAAACAAACGAAGCAAAACTACAAAAATTCTCTAAAGAAAGGAAAACTTGAATGAAATTTTTTCTTCAAAAGCGAGTCTACTGTATACTATTCGTTTCTTAGTAGAGTACAACCCACCACCTCCTTCTTCCAAGAGATTTTGTTTGAGATTAATTTGTAAAACAGCATGCGATCGAGAGGATTCATAATTGATAGAATTGGCTCCTATATAATAAAATACATTTTCCAAAAAATAAAATTAGAGAAAAAGATGAAGGCTCTCCATTTCTTTATACAAACCCCTCAAAAATCCTATTCTTTGCAATGAAGACTCCATTTGCTATTTTTGTAGAGAAAATTACACACAATGGGTTTCCTCCTTTTTGTAGATATGTTTATAGACTACGTTTTTCACTTATAGATTGCCTTCTCTTTTAGTGATTTAATCTTCAAATTTGTACCTCTTTTTATCTTTACATCTTTCTTTATATACACCTTCTTTTTATTTCATCATTATCTCTCTACACCAATGCCTCCTATTTCCTTTTTTTTCTATTTTCTCTCTTTTTTATTTTCTTTCTTTTCTATTTTCTTTCTTTCCTCTCTTTTCTTTCTTTCCTCTCTCTCCTTCCCTCCTCTTCTCCTCCCCCCCTCTTCTCCTCTCTCTCCTCCCCCCCTCCTCTCTCTCCTCCCCTCCTCTCTCTCCTCCCCTCCTCTCTCTCCTCCCCT
>JADAQX010000722.1:0-26830 GCA_015476325.1 Cardiosporidium cionae
CATCACACTATAAAAAATATCTCATCACACTATAAAAAATATCTCATCACACTATAAAAAATATCTCATCACACTATAAAAAATATCTCATCACACTATAAAAAATATCTCATCACACTATAAAAAATATCTCATCACACTACCAAAAAATATCTCCTTCTCCTCATAAACGCAAAGGGTTGGCTCCTGAGTAGAAAAATCACCTCAATCTCTCCCCTCTTTTTTCCAACACTTGTGCTCAGAAAAACCCAATAAAAGTATCACAAGAGGTCCATTCCTATGTTAACTGCTTATATATTTTTCTTTATACATACATCACTGTAACCTACACTATAACTTTTCCTAAAAATGTTTTAAACGCATCTCATGTAACACCAAAAAAGTATCAATGCTATTAAAAATAAGAAAAAAATTTCTCCACTGAATATAAGTACATTAAAGAATGATATTCTATATTTTTATTCAACCAATCTCTATGTAATCCAATCTCTCTCGTTCCTCACTTCTCCCTGGATACATTTTATTCTCTTACTCTTGATTTCTCTCTCTCTTTTACTTCAAATTTTTTTCTCACTCTCTTGTTTCTACCTCAAATTTTTTCCTCTCTCTCTCGCTTCTACCTCATTTTTCTCTCCCATTTCTCACCCAATTTTCCCTTCAACAACACCACCCTTCTCTATACAAATTATCCATTTCCTCTTCCTACCGGTGGCTCCAAAGGGAGTTGTTCCCGGTGTCAATCCATCCATTAAGGGCGTAGCACCCGGCGTGAGTCCACTCGTTTGAGGGGTAGCCAATCCAGGTGTAGCTCCCCCCTCTGTAAGTACACCTACAGGTGTAGCATCCCATCTGGAAACTTTCTTCTTCGGTGTTGGAGTTGCACCCATTGTAGGTGTTTCTCCCCATTGGCCGGGTGTAGGTGTTTCTCCATATTGTGAAGCCTTGGAAAAACAACCGGGTTGAAATAATGAGCAAAACAAAATGTCACAGAAGAGAGTATAAGCAAGAGGAGTTTTAAAAAAAAAAACTTCATAAAAAACATGACATGTAGCCTTTGTTTTTTTATAGAATCCAAGAAAAAGAGTCAAAAAAAAGAAGAAAAAAACTTCATATAAGACATGTATCCATAGTGTTTTATTTAATGAAAGAAAGAGTCCAAAAAAAAAATTCCTACAAAACCCTATATCCACAATCTTTTGTATATTCTTATTAAAAAAAAACCAGCCTCTTCCTCACTTTATAGACACATACAGTGACGCTTTCATAAATTGCCTCAAGGCAGACCTGTAAAGGGGTACTACTGGTTAAAGAACTTGAAGGGATAGCATCCCATCGATTACTTCGTTTAGAGGGAAGGGGTGTACTGGCGTGTGGATCCTCACCCTCCTCTCCGCCTCCCATAATCGGTGTGTCTCCCCATAAAGAGGGAGTAGAGCCCTCCATGCTAGGATGTGTAGGTGTATCCCAACGGGAGGTATGACTCACCGATGTCCCAGCAGAGGGAAGTGTATCCCATTCAGAGCGAGTAGAAGAAATAGGGGCAGTGGCTCGTACTTTTTTAGTCAATTCTTCAGATTCTTCATTCACAGATTGATCCCATCGACGTCTTTTAATTTCAGATGCTGTTTTTGAACGCGCTGTGTGTAGAGAAGTACCACTAGTTGCAGAGGCAGCAGGTACACCGTTGGGAGGACCTCCCTTTACTCCCATCGCCTCACTCTCACCTGTACGAAGTAATTCTTGTTTTTTGCGTATTTGACGAACAACTTCCGCTTTTTCTTGATCTAATTGCTGCTCAATCATCACATCTCCATATGTACGACTCTCAGGTCCCGGTGTGGCCTCAGAAAAGGGATCCACACGTTCTGGGGAGAGCATTCGATGGAGGCGTTGACGGCGATATTCATCCTCACGTGCAGCAATGGATCGACGGGTAGAGGCATCTGCTCTCTCTTCTAAAGTATCGCCTTCCATTTGAAGCTCCTCCGTAAAATTTATGCGTGCATTTGTACGCTTGGGATAAGGCATAGAAGCATGGGATGGCATTTCTTCCATTAGACGTGCCTCTTCTTGATCCGTTGGAATTTCCATGAGAAATTGTGATTTATCATGTTTACTACCATAAAGCTCGGAATCAAATTCACCAGAGGGGCGCTCTGTTAATCCAATAAATCCAGAAGATTTAAGAGAACCTGATGCCGTCGTACTACTCCCTCCAGAAGAAGAAGACGTTTCACCGTTTTCCATTTTGGGGGGGGAGGGGAAGGTAGAAAAAGAATACACACTACGTAACCTGCCCAAAAAAAATTAGGCTATTTATAACAAAAAAATCGACAGCCTGATAATGTCTAGAGAGAATCATAGTAGAAAAAAAAGGAGAAAAATTCAAAATGGAAAAAGAGAGAGAGTGAGAGACATACGCTCCCGTATATATGTAATAAAAATAAGAGTCTATCAAACAAAAACAAACCTGGTTTAAAGAGGAAAAAATCAAGATTTCAACCCAAGAGATGTTGATAACTAAGTATAGATTGAAATGAAGAACCGTTGTATGCGTAGAGTCTAACGATACGAATGCTCCAATACAAATCCAAAAAAATTAATTTTAAGATAACACGAGGGAAAGGAAGGCAGTGTATCAAATCATCACGGTTTCTATTTTAAGGGAAGGCGTGAAGGTCACATAAAACTTCAGAATTTCAAAAAATTAAGAAATAGAAAGAAAAAAAGGCGCAAAAGTTCGATAGGAAGGGTGCAAGGAGCTACACGTAGTTTACGGAAGCCGTGAGCTACCCCTTTCCATTCGAAGCGAGACACAAAATTCCATGACTTCAAACCGAATATTAACAAGACTAACAGATAGGGGCAAAGAACTCCTCTACGGATGGCTCAAGAAGCAACACAATTTCTCACATCCTTCAGAGAAATAGAAGAGGACAATAAATCACTTCTGCTTAAGCGAGGACGAGAAAAACAACTCCCCGATGGGAGGACATGTTTTCAAAGGTTTCTGTACAAAATGTTTTGCAAGACGAAATCAAAATAGATTGTTTTATCCATTCATTATTGTGTCTTCTTTCTAATGATAAGATTCTATCTACACAATCAGACGCGTCTCAAAGACAGATTCGGTGCATATGTATACAATCAAGCGGAATGTAAAAATAAAAGGTTCGACACCCAATCGTAGATTATACAAATCCGCTTGCGATGAAAGAGAACAGCAACAAATGAGATGATTTATTCAAGTAACTGTGATACAATTTAAACAGTAACATTTGCTGCAAAAGACTGCTAACGAGAAGGAAAAGGAGCAGAACGACTTTCAAAATAACTGATGTACCAAGAGGTATAACTGTGACAGTAACTTACCACCAAGGTAGTGAGGAACGTTCTAATAAAAAAAAGAATGAAGAGGAATAAGCAATCACTTAAATATCAATTCCTCCTGTAAAATGTAGAAAATGAAACCGATAATTCCCTTTGCTTTGGTATTAGAAAAACGAAGCGAACTGGAGTCGACAGGAAAGAAAGTAGTAACTACGGAGAACTAAAGGTTTATGAATTATACCGTGAGGAAGGAAAGGCTCCACAATTGCAGCTTAACCCACACCCCAATGACTTTTAATTTGGAAACAAGCGCTTAAAATAAACTGATATATGTTCTCATTCGTTGAGAACAAACGAAAACCTCTTCTCGAGTGTAAATTGATGCAGAGTAACGAAAAAGGAAAAAAAAGTGTTAGAAGGTATAAAAGAGAATCAGTCCACAGGATACTCAAAAATAAGGGAAAGTACCGGTTTCAACAGATTGGAATTACAGAAAAAGTTCAATAAAGTTAGCAAATTGCGAAGGGTACGGAGGAAGAAGATTAACGAAGCACACATACACCCCCCATTTTGTGTTATTCCCTAAACTTTCAGAAATATACAAGGTTTCCAATTTCATTGCTGCGTCCCAGGACTAGTAAGCCCCCCACCTACAAGAGCGACTTAGTGTATGTAACCATATAGCTATCAAAATTGTTGCATGCTCTTTGGCAGTCAACACTCTAACCGTTGAGGCTCTCTCGTTTTTAGTTAAGTTATCTTCTAGCTTACCTCATTCCTTTTCAAACGAGTAAACAACTTTCTGTCATGTAACGTTTCAAGGCTTTCCAAAAATTAAAAAATGACTCCGATGGTCATAGAGCGGCATCGTTTAGCAATACAAGTATCATAAACACTGATTTTTCAACAAATTCTTTTCTACAAATTACTTTTACCACTATAGACTAGTTGCTAAACAAGTTAGAAGGCCAACTGTATCCTAGCTGCTACATCATTGCTACCTTACTGAACAAGTTAAAATTGTACTTTACTACACATCTGGTAACGTTGCAATTTATCAGATTTTAGCACATAGCTTCTTATTTCTTTGCTTCACGTAGCATAATTTACTCAGCAAGGTGCTTTCTAGCCGGTTTCTTTGCCAAGAAATGACAAAGAAAATGTTAACATGTCTCGATAGTATCAACATAAGAAACATACTCTAAGTGGTATTCACTAAATAGCAAAGGTATCCTTTATGGAAGTACTCTTGCCACCTTTATCAGTTAATTGTAATTGAAGGAGTAAACCCTTTTATTAAGCTTATTAAGGGGGAATTATAAAATTAAAGTACTCTGGATGTTTAATATAGAGCAAACGTTACATGAAGCAGAATTTTGTAAGTTTTTTTCATGTTTGAACTCTAATGTAAAATAATGTGTCAGTTTCTGGCTAGTTTTACCAAGTAAAAGAGCAAAAATAAGTGTACCAACTTCGTCACTGCTGTCTTGAGCAAATGCTGTATTTTAGCGCGTAAGTAAAATTCTGATTTTAGTCCAATTAGCAAACATATAGTCACGAAGTATAGAGTTTGTTACAAAACTATACCAGCACCATCATCCTTGTTCCCTTTGCAGAAGTTATTCATGATGACAATACTTACATTCAAGCTTTTCAGCCAAAAAATTGACAATTGTTAATATGTATATGCTATCCCACTTTTCCTTACATTAATAAATTGCCGCATGTAGAATTTTTAACTTGAAAAATGCTATTTATACATAATTCTCAACTTTGTTTTGTTTCCCTTGAATATATTGTAGTGGTATTCTCCAATGTGGATTAGTGCTACCGTGGCTCCTACTGTCCGACTTCATTCTTTACGGATGTAAATTAATAACAACCCCACTGTTACAATTCACTTTTGAATTTGCAGAGCATTTTACACTGTTTCTAGTATCGATCAGGGAGGATTTTTACTAGTCTTAAAAATTAATATTTAATTTTTATCGACTGTGGTTTATTTTTAAAATAAAATACTTTAGGTAGATATGTGAAGTGAGAATTTTGTTTAATTATATGAAAAAGAAAGCTGTTCGTTCCTATTTATAGTTAGTACAAAAATGATAAGAGTATCCAATGAAGTCTTACTGTCAACAAAATTCCATTTTTTTCCCATAAAAATTCAAACACATCGTATCACGGATGCCATGTCGTCGAATCACCAGGCAACTACAGCATAAAGTTTTCTTACGATATGATATGAAATTTGTGTTGTGGAATACTTTGAAAAAAAGCATAAAGAAAAGGTGGGAAATTGTGACAATTTAATGACAGCCAGTAATTAGTTGTTGTGGAGGCAATCTTAAAAGTGAGCATATTCTTTTTAAAAAATTAATTACATTTATCCATCGAGAACAAATCCTTGCAGCTGATGGAAAGCTATAACTAGATTAGGTAAGAAGTAAACCAAATTTTCCTGCTAGTGATTTTATACAAAAAAAAGTACTCTTTAAACCTTTGATATAAACACTTTGTGTATCGTGGGTAATGCCTTTTTTGCGATACAATTGCTTATTTTATTACCTTTTCCTTTTAAATATTGAAAAATGATACATTCGAGAAAGAAATAAAAAAAACATCCATCACGTAGATTCACGCATAAACAAGCAAATGTTTAGATGGAAAGGGCCTATTCGAATATTTTCTCTATAATCCCAGCGTCCCGTAGATAGAGATTGTCTTTGACGCTTCGGCAATGTCTCACTTACAGAGGGAGACAAACTCCCCAGATAGGAATACCACTTCCTCAGAGGTTCTGAGGGTGTAGAAGAAGCGTTAATATGGTGACGTAAAGCACAGATAGCTACAGATTCTGCTTCAATAGATGATGAAAACGATGGATCTGGGGTGATAGAATCATCATCCTATATAAAAAAAATCAAAAAAACCACAAAAATAAACACTTTTGGTTTCAAATCAGCATCTGCAAATGTGTGCTGCATGCACATTTATCAAATAGATATTGTACTTGGAATTTTATTGGAGTTCAGTTTTTGTTTCCAACCAATGGCCCCCCCCTTCCCCAATTCACAAATATAATTTTATTTCAACAAATTTCACATTTTTTTTCTAATGCATTCCATCAATTTTCCACATGTGTTCTATAATTTCACGCTACCATACTTACCATAACATCCTCCTCTTCGTTCAATTGCAAGCATGCATCCAGAACGGCTATCACCTGCCTCTGCAGTGACTCCCGCCCTCGACTCACTGCTTGTATATCCGTGCAAGGAATCCACCAACGATCCTTCCACTGCATTGAATCAAAGCTTACAGATGGCCATGGTTCAGCTTGAGAAGAAAATGAAGACACCGCTTCTTTGCTTTTGGTAACAACACCATGTGTTGCAGCCCATTGCAATTGCCGGATACGTTCATGTTTGTCACGAATACGCTCGATTTTTTTCATACAAGCTACTCTCAAATTTTCTGTCACAAGAAAGAAAGGGTTAATTGCATCCGAGAGACAATGACATTGCTTAATCAATCGAAGAATATTGGCTTCAAGATGAGGATCTGAGCGAACAGTGTCAGCAATAAGTTCTTGTAGACAGCGTTCTGGCAGTGAAAGAGTGGTATGCATGGCTATATCAATAGCCACTGCATTTGAAAGATAGAACAAGCGCTGAAGAGAATGTAGAGATAGCTTCCATAGAGCGGCCGAGAGAGCTTCATCAAGAGAAGGAGATACATATACAGTGCCTAGTGATTGCTGTCGTCTTCTGTGAGGTTTCGTTTTTTGAGTGGTTATACAACGGGGTGTGTTTTTCTTAGGAGAAAATAGGGATGGAAGACCATGATGGAGATATAATGCAGCAAAAAGAGCAACATAGATTTGCTGTGCCAAATCCGTAGCCGAAGAGCCACGGAGAGCGGTGATTGCATCCCTACCAAAGTTTGGGTGGGTGTCTGCGAGTGCTTGAGGAAGTGGATTTTGAAAGGGGAGGAGGGAAGAAGAGGACAGGTGTGGAGAGACGGCAGCAGATTGCAAATCTGTCGTAGGTAAAGAGCGAGCAGAGGGAGAGTGAGAAGATCGCCGCATGGTAATGGGAGAACACGATTCCGTCAAGCTAAAAGAAAAATGATTAGACACAGATGCAGAGGAGCCTATTTCTGAAGAAAGAGTAGATGATGAAATTCCGGGTGTTTCCGTGTGTATATGTATCGCTTCTGGAGTCCAATGTGACTGATGAGACTCTTCTATAAAAGAAGAAGGAGATCTGAAACTCTGGAGATGAGGAAAATTGGGTGCTTTTCCTGAGCTATGAATGTCTTGATCCGCGTGTTCCTTGCAGATTCCCGACGGAATGTGATTGGAAGGAGGATCATAGGGGATGGATACTTCATCGGAAATTTTAGAGAGAGACTGAGAAGAAGTAAAATTCAGAGGGGAATGCGTCAAGAGAGGGGTTTGCGACTGGGAAGACAGAGAATGTAGGGATAAATTAGGGTAGGTTAACCCTCTCTGCTTGAAATCAATAAGGGAAACTCCATCATTTTCTTTCGCTGTTGAAAGGGTTCTCTCACAACTTGAATGTATAAAAGAGGATAGCATTTCTTCCTTATGCTGTGGCCTGAGAGAAAGTCTATACTTTTCCCAAATTGCATCTAAAATATAACAAAATTTTAAAGGCCAGAAACATGAAAAATCGCGAGGAGTCTTTGAGAAGTGAGCAGCCGCCGTAACCGAGTAAGAAGGTAAAGTAGAATAATCTGTCGAATGATGAGAGGGAGGAGAACTATGAATAGCATACTGAAGAAGAAAGGAGGGTAAAATAGTAAGTGGTAATTCTTTTAAGTGATTTGATAGCAGTGGCCATCCGAAGCCCCTCGATAACGTTTGACTTTGCTTGAAGGATGAGAATGAAAGAAGAGAAGAGGTAGAGAGCAAGGTATTTTCTTCATACAGAAGAGGAGTTACACCTAGAGGAAAAAATATGAAGAAACAACATTGAAGCAAAATGCTAGAACGTTAACCCTTGGACAATGAAGAAACTCTATTTCTCATATGTATATATCAGTCGTATGCTTGCCTTTATGAAAAATGAGAGCAGTATTCAATCATAATCTTATAGTTTTCTATAATAGTTAAAAAGCAAGGCCTACTTTCATTTTATAAAACCATTGCATAGAAATATAGTGTCTTATTTTCTGGGTAAATCTAACTTTTTCTTTGTTTTCAACACTTTTTATATATCCATCCGTTCGTGCTTACTCCTTATTCTCTTATACCTCAAATATGCTTATTTTCTTTCATTCTAATTTATCACTTCCGCTCTAACTTATTTTTTTCATATGGATACATATCTAAATAATTTGTTCTCCAACATTTTTTTTTTGTAAAGTATTGCCTTATAATTTTTTTCTCTTTATCTAACACGCAACTGATCCTGAATTCTCTCTCTTTTTAATACTCTCGCATCTTTCTTTGTTTTTTCTCCTTTATCTAAACCATTTTCTCTTCCAACCTCCTCCTCTCTCCCACCTTCCTTTTTCTCTCCCTCATTCTCCCTCCTCTCTATCCCATCATACCCCATCCCTGTCTATTCCATATTTCTCTTCTCGTTACCACTTTGTAAAAACGTATAGCGTACCACATGAAAAGAATGAGAGCGCATGACCCATTCTTCCTACTTGAATAGTTGAAAATTCTTCCCAATGTGTAGAAACCAGCTGAGAAGAAAGAAATTGTCTCCATGTTAATGGAACAAACTGAGCGCAGAGGGAGACAGCTGTACAGACTTCGAGGAGTTCATGTGCTGTTAGCAATTTCAGAGAAAGAGAAGATTCTGAGAGATGTTTGGTCGAAGAATTTTGGAGAGAAGGTGACGACAGAAGAAGTGCTTGCATAACTCGCTCGTTCCAATAGGAGAGATGTGTAAAAGAAGCCAGTAGATACACCAATTCTTGCGTATTGAAGCAGCGAAGCATATGCTGAACACTTTCTTCTGGAGAATCCAAGAGAGGAACAACAAGGAGACAAAATTCATCAATGAAAGGTTGATGTAAAATCTCGCATTTAGCAAATCCAATACAAGCAGAAATAAAGTAAGAAATAGGTAGAGTGTGCTTCCTATATTCGAGAATATCGCCTATAAGTCCAAAAGCCTAAACCAAAACAAAGTAAGAAAAAGAGAATAGCAAAGACTACTTATAGAGAAACCAGAAAAGAAAAATGCGGCAAAAAATAAAACATGGGGAAAAAATATTTCTCCCAAGCATAAAACGGTGTACGTACGCTCCATGTGTACAAATTATTTTCTTCTCATGCTTTTCATCTCTTCTATACAATGAGAGAAAATATAAGCCTATTCGTATACCACAACACCCTTTCAAATAAAAAAAAAGAAAATTTCAAGAGTGCACCCACAAAGACCGACATGAATTTACGAATTATCCAAAAAAGCCTCCAGCCTTACTTTTTCTATCCCTTTGGAATTTCTTTATGTAGGCACCACCACACTTCATTAAAAAAATCTATAGCCTCTAGAAGGCATTATAGTTATAAAATACCATTTCTAGACCCATATATGTAATAATTCTATCTTTTTAATTTGAATTGCTTTTAGTATATTCAAGGCTTAAAAATATTAGGAAACTACAAGAGTAGTAGCCTTTCAAATTGCATTTTCCTCCAACGCTTCCAACTTTACTTGACGATAGCCTGTTTCTTTGAGCCCAAAACTGGCCATAGCCCATAAGAAATAAATTGCTTCCGCATTGGAAATATCGGCAGGGCGCTCCCATAGCTCCTGTGTAACTCTGTGAAATAGAGGTTCATAAAAAATTTGTAATTCACTCAATAACCAACACACCCTTCCAATCTCTTGCAAAGGAAGTTTTTTACACAGAACTTCCAATTGCGCACGGATTGCAGCTTCGATATCTTTAATCAATGGATTATCTCCTTGAGAAGGTAAAAAATAGTGGGGGGAAGGAGACTCCCAAGGGAGTTGAAGAGAGAGGGGAAGGAGCGTATTCGAGAGGGCAATCTCCGGAAATGAAGACGGTGAGGATTCAGGGGAAGGAGGTGAGGCTTGCAAACGTAATGGATGGTGCATAGACAAGGAACACTGATAGAGGGAAGTAGCAATCTCCAAAAAGTGTAGAAATAGACGAGAGGAAACAGGTAGAGGGGGAGTCAAAGAGAAGGAAGGGGTTAAGCATTGAATCAAAACTGTGAGGCATGTAGTAGGTGGAGAAAATGAAAGACAGTTTGCACGATAAAAGCACTGCAAGAGATAAAGGATAGTGGTCGTAGTAATTTCTTCTCTTGGAAAAGGAATGAAACCAAAATGTGGCTCGGAAGGTATCCTCATCCAAGGAGAAGGTAGAGATTGATCCTCTGTACTATTACTGGATGTATGGGAGGGAAAGGCATTGCATGGAGTGATAGCAGAAAGAGAAGGCTTGGAAAAGGAAAAATGCGCTCGAAGGGACACAGAACGCGCATAGCTAACAGTTTGGAGGGAGGAAAGAGGGAGAAGGGAGAAATCATTCGAAGACGATGAAGGAGGGCATGGGGGGATGTGATCGGCTGAGGAACCACATGGGGAAAGTATTGGCAAGGAATACAAAGAAGTAGCACACTGAGGATGTGAAGTAAAAGAATCTACATGAGCTAAAATGGGGGAGATAGAAGACTGTCTAGTGGTAGTGGGCAAAGTATCCGCAGTAGGGGTGTGCCGCTGTTGGGTCGAGGGTGTGAACAAAGGGAAAGGAACGCGAGCGGTGATGAATTTTTGAATGGTTTTCCATAAAGAAGGATCCTTGTAGTTATGTGAAACCAGCCATTCGCATGTAGCCGTAATTTGAGGCAAGGGAAGGGTGGAAAAGGTATGGCAAACCGATGCATGAATGGCAACAAGCGCAGTCTCTCCTCCTTTAGATGCATGAAGTGCACGAAAATAAGTCAAAAGTGACATTTAAATCATGTGACAGTAAATGCATTATATAGCCTTTGAAATTATATAGTATGAGCTACGGTACAAAATTTATCGTTGGCAGATAAGATGATGGCATGCATTCCAATTCAAACATAGGGTACAAATTTGGAACACTCAATCCGTTTCAAATTGCTACTGTATATATATGTTTTATCTTAAACAAGAAAATTTTGATTAATTAAGGGCAATGCTACGTTCATTTTATTAGCCACTTTTTAGAACAACAAAAAGTTGCGTGGCATTTAAACAAGTTACATTGCAAGGGAATAAAGCAACAAATACTTCATTCTACTTTTTTAATGCCATTCTAAATAGAAAGAACCTAATACTTACACTTAATTCAGCAATATTTCTTTGTCAAGCGTAGGAATACAGATCAAGTTTGCTTGCGCATAATCAAAAAAATTGCGCAATTTAAGATTTTTTTGTAGAAGAGAGGTTTGCAATAGAGGAGGGCATGATGGCAAAACAAGCAGCGGCGGTAATGTACCTACACTACGTCATGTGACCTATCTGTGGCAATGATTTTTTGATGGATTTTCTTGTTTTGAATAGGAAAAACACTATCTCATTCTATAATATTGTTTTGCTTTTGTATTTTTTCTCACTTTTTGCTTCAGTTTGTTATTACCGGTAATAATTGGACACGACGTGTTTAAATCTGTCATTTCCTTGATCATCCTTCTTAGATTAGGGATAAAAAGAACAGCTTTACGCTACTTGTTTAAATGGAAAAAACGAACGCGCAACTTATTTCATGCAAATCCTTCCTTGACAAAGTGCATTTTTGATGCAATGTAATAGTTTTTGTGTATCAACTTTTCAAAAGAATGTGGTATTCGTCAATTTCCTGAAGTGTTGTGTCTATGCATGTATGGAGTTTGCTTGTACTGCTTTTGACTAAATGAATCCGACCATCCGCTCTTTTTACGAGGAGTAGTTGCATACAGCCGCTAATTTTTTTCTTCTTGCAGAAAAGGTACTTGAGTTGAATCAAAGTATTATTCGAGAGTCATGACTACAGCATTCAACTTCTTAAGTGGTTTTTCTTTTGCTGACTTTCGAAATCGCATACAAGATGCAACCTGTGATTTTTTGGTTGATCAGAATGCGTTTCTTCATATTTTGAATCTAAAACTTAGAAAGTTCTATTATAAACGTATATGTTTAGGAAAATGCGAGTGCCACTGTTGCAATCGATTCTGAACGTGGATGCTGATAACATTATTTTATAGTATTTTTCAGAATTGTAAGCATTTTTGCGTTGTCTAATTAAGCCAGCGTTGCTTTATACAAGTTTTTATGAAAGATGGAGAATAGTTTTTTTTCTGCGTAATTTTTATGCATTTAAGCAGAAGAATAGGTGATATGTAGATGCTACTTTCTGGATAGTTTTTATTCGAAGTACGGTTGCTACTCTCTTTCTCATATTTTCTCTGCACACAAATAAAATAATGAAAGAATAGGCTTTAGGGTACGAGTGAAGAATATACCGCAGATAATAGGTAGGGAGTGCAATGATAATAACGATGTCGAAGGATGATTAGAACAGTAAATGGAGATGAATGATATGTTAAGGAAATCGGTTACTACGGATTCAGGCTGCTTCCAAGTCCATAAAAATAACACCCAGTCTTTTTGCTGTAATAATTCACCATTTTAAACCGTTTTATTGTCTAAGCAAGTCAAGATATCCTTCTTGAATTTTGAAGCAATATGTTATACCTGGGTTTGTACATTGAAAAGATTTTGTAACATTTTACTTTTACGTATGTAGGCTAACAAAGTGTATAAAGTATTCAAGATTCCATTGCAACCATGGCAGACATTATCTGGTCACTTTACCTTACCAAGTGTGAATGATGAGGATGGCTAGTATGTGTACATACACTGCATAGAGGTAAAATAATAAATACCCCATTTTCCATGCCTTTTAATACACACTTTCATGAATGTTTATGCATTCTTCACAGAACATATACTTAAAAGTAATTCTTTATGCAGTTTTCCTTCATACCTGCTTCTCTTCTCGTTGTTTGTGTACATACACATTGCAGAACTATTATCCTTTTCTGTATTAACTTTGTTTCTAAAAGTGATCGAATTATACTTGTACAAAAAGATTTGTATATAACACTTTATATATACATACGTCTGCATTGCATTTTCTGTTACCTTGCTATGTACTACGTTTTATTTAGTTTTAAAAAAAACGATTCATGACTTCTAGTAGCCTTTCTTTATAACGTAGGGTTATTCTTTTTTCATTGAAAATTAAACGTATATATGTTTTTTAATGGGATGTTCAACTTAAACGCATGTTATTTTCTTAATCACATTCTTTAGTTTTTACATCTATTCTCATTTTCTCTTGAATCCATTGTTTATGTGGGTGTTCTATCCGTCACTTATTTTTTTTGTATCTATATATATTTTTTTAAAATTTACGTCTACTATTTTATTCATTTTTTCCATTATTTTTTTAAGATTTACGTTTACTGCTTTATTCTTTGTTTCATTTAAAAAAAATAGGTTTATTCATTTCTCCATTTTCTTTTATGTTTAACCAAAACTTTTTTCTCTTTATCTTCTACCTTTTTGTATTTCAGGTTCTTCCTTCCATGCCAATAAATCCTACGTCTCTACCCTATTCCCTATTTTTGTTGTGATTTTTTTGAAAACAAGAAATTATATTTTTTCCCCCCTTTATAAGAGGAGAAGAGGTGTATATACACGAATAGAGGCTACCCATTTCATTTTTTTTACTTTCTCCTTCATCATGTCTCGTTTGGATTTTATTTCGCCTGAAGGATTTCGTATAGATGGTCGACGTCTCCATGAATTACGTACAACCCAATGTAAACTTGAATGTATGACCGTCTCTGCTCATGGATCTTCCTATTTTGAAATTGGAAATACTCGTGTTTTAGCTTATGTTTATGGACCCAGTGAAGTATGTGTATTCTCTTGTAAATTGCATAGTATTTAGTATTAATATTTAGTAGTATTTAGTATTAATATTTAGTAGTATTTAGTATTAATTAGTAGTATTAGTATTTATTATTAATATTAGTATTTAGTATTAATGTTAGTATTTATTATTAATATTTAGAAGTATTAAGTATTAATATTTTGTAATATTTATTATTAATATTAGTATTTATTATTAGTATTAGAATTTATTATTCATATTAGTATTTATTATTAATAGTTAGTAGTATTTAGTATTATTATTTAGTAGTATCAATAGTATTAATTAGTATTAGTATTTATAATTAATATTAGTATTTATTATTAATATTTAGTAGTATCAATAATAGTATTAATTAATATTAGTATTTATTATTATTAATATTAGTATTCATATTTAGTATTAATAGTAGTATATATGCTAAATGAAGGGTGCAAATATGTAAGCATAGGGTTACTTTCTCTGGGGAAAATAATAGAGATATAAGAAAAAAAGAAAAAGTAAGAGATTTATTTTTCTTATTATATGTTTTACATCTTAAATTTAAAATAAAATTTAATAAACATGTATATACAAGAGAAATATTTCTTTAAAATAATGAAGTGATTAATTTTTATTTTAAAGAGAATGTTTATTATTTTTTTTTGTTTTTACAAACTAAAAAAGATGTAAGCTAAACACTAGAAGCTCTCTCATCTTAATGAAATGAAAACAGAGAGAAGCAAAGAATGGCAAAACATAGGTATAGAGATGAAACATGAGGGTTGAATAGACTCCGCCTCATACCTTCATGAGAAAGTAATTCTTCTCTTATTGATTTTTGTATTTAGAGAAAAAGAGGAGGCATACACAGAATGAAAATTTTAGTTTCAAGGATTTTTAGATAGAGTAATAAAAGAGTTTTAAAATGTAGTAGTTTGTTTTAGGAATAAAAAGAATTGTATATGTGAGATTTTGTTTCTTTTGTGTATTACTTTGTTCTCTTAACAAAATTTTTTTTCAAGTGTTAACTTTTTATTTCTTTTTTAAAAAAAAATTTTTTTTATGCGTTTTAATAAAATTATATATTTTTAAGTAGGAATCTCTTGTTTTCTTATTTTTTTAAAATTTACTCTAAAAAAAAAAATAATTTTATTAAAACGTATCTAAAATGTGCATTTTTTTTTTCAAAAGAATAATGTTTTTTTATTATTTTTTAATACTTTTTATTATTTTTTATTATTTTTTAATATATTTAAATAGTTTTTATTATTTTTTAATAGGCTAAAAAACGTTCTGACAGCCATATGAAAGGAACTTTACATTGTGAAGTAATTCTTGCTGCCTATAGTACCACCGATCGAAAACAACGATCAAAGAAAGATCGTCAGACAGAAGAATATGCATTGACAGCAACTGAAACATTTGAAAATTTAATTCTATTATCACTCTATCCACGTTCTCAAATTCAGATATTTGTTTACCTCTTAGAAATGGATGGAGGTGTGTTTATGTTTTTTAAGAAAGAATTAGAAACTATTGAAAGAAGAGAGAAGAACTTGAAAAGAGAGAGAGAAGACAGAAGAAATTGAAAAAAGAGAGAAGAACTTGAAAAGAGAGAGAGAAGACAGAAGAAATTAAGAGAAGAGAGAAGCGAGAAGAAATTAAGAGAAGAAATTGGAAAAAGAGAGAAGAATTTTGAGAGAAGAAATTGAGGGAACTTTGCTGGGTGTGAAGAACAAAAAATAGTGCAATAGAGGATACTTTAATGTATATATGAAGAAACTTTCTATCCATTATGATAAAAAAAAAAATAGAAAAAAAAATTTTTGAAGGATTTTTTTTCTTTTTTGAATAAACCCATACATAATTTTGTTTGTTGAAATGTTTTCTATAGTTTTTTTTTATGAAAAAAAGATAATTTTGCATGTTTTTTCTTCTTGCTATGAGTTCTTTTCTTCTGTATATACACTCCACAGGCGTTCGTTCTGCTATTTTAAATGCCTGTTGTTTGGCTTTAGCTGATGCTGGAATTGCAATGAAAGAATTAGTGAGTGCTTGCTCTGTAACTTTCATTGATAACCGTGTTTTAACAGGTAAAGAGAATCCATGTGGAAAAAAAAGGAAAGGGGGGTTAAACTCTGTAGAAAGAAGAAATTTTTTTGTGTGAGAGAGGGGGAGGGAGAGCAGGATGGGGGGAGAAAAGGAGAAAGGGAGGGGGAAGGAGGGAGAAAGAGAGAGAAAATGAGGGAAGAGGAATGGATTGAGAGGTAGGGAGAATGTGAAGGAGAGGAAAAGAAGAGAGAGGGAGGGAAAGGGAGAGGGAGAGATAGAAACAGAGAGAATTCGGGATGGGATGAGAAAGAGAGAGAAAATGAGGGGAGAGGAATGGATTGAAAGGTAGGGAGAATGTGAAGGAGAGGAAAAGAAGAGAGAAAAATAAAGGGAGGAAAGTACAAAAGGGGATGACGAAGAGGAAAGAAAGGAGAAAATTCTGAGAAAGTGTGAATGAAAATTACATTAAAAATTTTTGAAATAACATATTTAAAATAGTTTTATAATACAAAATGGATAAAAATGTAGAAAATTATTCAAACGATAAAACCTATAGCCTAATTTTGTTTTTCTTCTAAAGAAGTATTCAACTAATTTCATATTTAACTTTATAATTCTAAGAATAGGAAACAGAATCTGTTTTCACTTGAAAAGTGGATTTATGTTTTTGAAAGGATTTATTGCTGATTTTTATTTTAGTTTTGCTATATTTTATTTTATTTTTCTTATCAATTTAACTTCTTTTTAATACGCTTTATCCATTTATATTGTTCTTATGAGCTCTCCCTTCTCACAATTTTTCTTTTCTTCCTCCCCCCCTTGCCTTCATTTCACTTTCTTCCACCTCCTTTTCTTTTTTTCTTTCATTCCTTCTCTTTTTCTCATCTTTCCTTTCTATCTTATTCTTTCTCTATATATGCAAAGTTTTTATCTCCCTCTTGCGTTAATAAAATAAGCTTTTTTTTTTTATTCTCTCTCATGAATAAATACTGTTATTAAAGAAAATTTTTTTCAAAATTATTTTGTAGATCCAAATTCTATAGAATTGAATGCTGGAGGTGCTGAAGTAACTATGGCTATAGAAAGTAATTCAGAGAAAGTAAGATATTTCAAAAGTTTTTTTTCATTTTATTTTTGTATTACTATTCTTCTCAATTATAGATTTTTCTTTTCTTTTCACCTCATCAATTTTGTATATATTTTATTTTCACCAGTTATTGTGCGTAGAATTGAACTCCCGATTTCCCACTGAAACTTTAGAAAATGTAAGATTTCTTTTCTAATAAAATTATTTCAGAAATTTTAACAAAATTTCATTCAATTTACAATTCGTATGCATTAATTAGGACGAGAAAATAAAAAAAAATAGAAAAAAAAAGGAAATTTTGGGCCAAAAAGTTGTATTAAAAACAGGAAAAGGAAATTGAGGGTGTGTGATTGAATATATAATGATTGTTTAAATAGATTATCATTTTAATGACATTTTTCCTTTGAAATTTCTTTTCAGTTAGATTTTTGAATACAAAAAATAGAAAAACGATGATTTTTTTCCTGAAATTTTGTTCTTTTTTTATACTTTTTGTGTTTTAGATGTATGAAGCATGCCGCTTAGGTTGCAAAGAAATTTTAGAAGTGATGAAAGTAAGAGCAATTTGTGTTTCATTTTTCTCTTTTTTTTCTATCGGTTTCCATCTTTTTTCTTTCTCATGAGTGTCCTTTCTCTCTCTGTTTCTCTCTCTCTTTCCCTCTTTCTCTCTGTTTCTCTCTTCCTCTCCCCCACTCTCTTTCTCTCTCCCCTACTCTCACCCCCTCTCTCCCCCACTCTCTTTCTCTCCCTCTCACCCCCTCTTCTTCCTTATCCTTTCTCTTCTTCTCTTCAGTCATGCTTTTCTCTCTCCATTTTGTAAATTTAGGCAGCAATAAAAGAGAAAGCATTGACACGTTTGCAAGGCATGCATTCTTTTCATCGTTAAAAGAATATCAAATTTTAAAAGGAAAAAATTTACTACAAAAGTGTTGGAAGAATGTTTCTCTTAATATTTAAAATAATTATATTTTTTTTATTGAAGATAAAAGAAATGTTTTTATAGCCATCTACCTTTTAATTTTCTACGTATTTCTTTTATTTTAATTAAATTTTTTCTCTTCCTGATCTCCCTTTAATCTTTTGTTTTGATGGCTGGAGATCATTAAAAGTTTTAATTAATTTGTTTGGTTGTTTAAAAATAGTTTTTATAGAGAGATATACTTTTTCCTTGTGATGGTATCATTATGATTTTTTTTTTGAATTGAAATTTTCTCTTCTTCTTAACATATTTTATTACTTGTTTCCAAACATATACTTGAATAGACTCAAAATGTTTCCTGCCTATCTATGTAATGTGTTTTTATATAAAAAGACAAGATTTAAATGGGAATAATATAAAATAAAAAACATAAATAACAACACACTTTGGAGAAAAATTGATACAAAAATTTATAAATTTAAAATTTTTTATTCCCCTTGAAAATAAAGTTTTTAGGGAAAATGGATAAAGACGAAATTTGAAGAGGGAGAAGTAGGAAGAGAGTATGTGAGTAAAAGAAACAATTATTATAGTGAAAAAATAGTTTTTAAGGGAGAAATGTCTAGGATAGAAGAAGAGAGAAATTAGTTGGAAGTAATACACTCTCAAAAAATAAAGTAAAGTTTTTTTTATTTTTAGGGCTATCTCTATTTCTGTATTTTATCACCCTTTAATTCATCATTAACATTTTCTATTTTTTGTTTTTTTTTTTGGAAACAGAAAGAAGCATAGAAATGTAGTTTATAAGCCTCTTTTAAAATGAAAAACAGAATTCCATTTTTCTTCTTCTTTTAAAATAGAAACAACAAAACCATACAAGCCTTCATACTGTGGCGATTCTCATAGCCAAAAAATGTAGGCTCATTTCGATGAGGGAAAAGAAAATTCTTTTTTCCTCATCCTCTTTCCCACCATGGCACTTCTACTTAGTCTAAAAGAAATTTCACTTTTAAAAAAAATTTTACAAAGGGAGAGGAGGTGAGAAAATGAAGACAGACCAGACACCCCAGAGAATGGCTATAAAAAGAATAACAAAACCAAAAATCCACAAAAAATTTCCACGTCTACTACGTGAAGATGGAATACGAGAAGCATCATGGGTAACGGTGGATGTTGGATTTTTGATATAAATTTCCTTCTCAGAAAAGAGGGGGGTGGAGGTGTTTTTGGTAGAAGAAAAAGAAAGAGCGGTGTTGGGTTCATGGGTCGTCTCCTCGCTAACAAGGGGAATGGGTTGGGGTGGGTCAGTTGATGTGGTGGAAGAAGTTATTTCAACGGTGTGTGGAGACCCAGGAAGTGGCAATGTGTGAGAGTGGAGTTTAGGAGAGTCTTCCCTCTGATGTTTCCTTTCTTTCCACACCAAAGTTTCAGATAACCATCTATGATACAAGGCGAGGAGACGTGGATACAATGTGTGGGCAAATGTATGGGAGAGAGTACCTAGTAGGTTAGAGAAAGGAGTTGAGAGTGGAATATAGGCCACACTACGATGGTGTGTACGTGTGGTATAGACAAGAGAAGAGGATAAACCTAAGGAGGAAGAGTGGGCTGCAGAAGGATACAAGAAAGGTGTCCAAGAAGAGGTGAATATATGTAAGTCCACAGAGATCTCCCCTACCTCTTGCATACGGCTAAGCACGGCATCAAGAAAGGGGAGTGGATGACCTTCTGTTTGACAGAGCAGTGGATCAATGAAACAGATATCCGATACAGTTGTCAGAGCCGCATCGGTAAGACAGTGGGAGCGTAGCTGATAGCAAAAAGTGGAAGAGGCCATCAATGCAGAGGCATAGGAACGACAGGCAGACAGTAGAGAAAAAGAAAGAGAATCCTTGTCTGCCTCTAAGGTGACAGGTTCTACAGGAAGCAAAAGTAAATCAATCAGGCACGCCATTTCTACCTTTAAAAGTGGTGTATTTGAGAGCGTGTGTAGAGCAGGAAACACCTTAGGCGGTGGAATGACCGCGGCAGTACAAGAGGAGCGGCGCTGTAAGATATTCTCTGAAATAAAATTGCAGGGTAAAAGAGAATCAGAAGTAAACGTGTGTGCCGCAGGCTGTGTATAAAAGGGGGGTGGAGTTACTTGAAGTGAAAGCGGGACATCCGAAGGGGGAGAAAATAGCACCCAATGAAGCTCAGGAGTTTCATCGGGAAGGATATTCAACAAGAGGAAGGCATCTTCAATAGGACGAGGTTGAAAAGGCGAGGTGAGAAGTTGAGCGAGATTCCAATGAGTAATGGCATGATCTGGCTGAAGCAATGTCATAATCTCTGCCGTTGACTTTTTTTCTGAGGGTGTAGTAGACAAAATGTATGGCGGAAATGACGTAGGTCCGTAGATGCCAAAATATATTCCTACTACAGTCAGTCCACCTGGAAGCAATGGCACGTTGTGTAGTGCATGAGCCATAACGACGTTTTTGCCGTCTGTAGGGGTATGAAACGTATTCAAGGGGAATGCATCTTCGTAGTTCCAAAGAGAAACTACGTTTGTACAGGGTATTACAGCATGAATAACAAGTTCTTCACCCATACAGGCGTTGCCGGAGGAACCAACAAGTAATCCACTATAATAGAGATGACAGGTGTTTTCTGAAGGGAGGGTATAAGCCGCTAATATTCCTTCCCGAGGAAATGTTTGAGGAAGAATGACACGAGGGAAGGATCTAGTCGAAGGAGTGGTACAAGAGTTTGGTGATAGTATTGCAAGATTCCCACCATTCTCATCATCATTCCGAAGCGCAACCCCTTTTTTTGATTTCTTCTGCAACAAACGCTTTGCACGGCCAGACGACATAGTGTAAAGACGATCAGAAAAGGAAGTTTAAATGCTTTATTTCAATGAAAAAAGCAGCATACCGCTATCCATGCATCAGGAAGATTCAAGCAAATTATTAAAAAGAAACATATAATAGTTAGTGTAATATGGGTGCGATTACGCACGGTTTCATGATTCTCTATATCAACCGCAATTATTTGCATGCTATTTCACCATAAACGAGATTCAAAAAGAACAAAACCTAAAGTAACTATTTACAAATATCTGTTTGAACCCTCTTATGTTACAGAAAATAGCCTTATAAAGAAAGTGGTCGGTTTTGCACCAGTTGTACAGAAAGTAGTTTGTTAATAATTATAGCATCGTTACAGCATTCCCTCGTAGCATGCAGCCAGCTTTGTAACCATTTGTGAACTAGACTTCCCAGTGATTGCAATGCAGTATCGCGTTCCTCCTATGACGTAACAAAGGCATATGCATTCTTTCGGGAGTAGAGAGAACATCTTAAGGAACCACTTTGTGCTATGATCATTTCCAGTTAAAATTCAAATTTTGAAGGCAAAAATTAAAATTTTCACCAGCACTGCACTGAATTAACAACAAATATCAATATCCACATCAGCATAACCGTTCATCTCATCTTATCTTTCTGCATTCTTTAAAGCGGCTCTCTTTTTATTCTGTAATTTCCATGAATTTTGTTATGAGTACTCTCTTACTGATCCCATTGCAGCTGAACAATGTTAAGACAGAATAGATTTTGCTGCGTTGAAAAATAAAAATCAATTCATAAGTGAAAAATTCTTCAAGCAAAACTGGTTACATATAGCAACTTTGATTGGCTTGTTGTTAGTGTGAAGAATAAGTTACATCATGAACTCTACGTAACTGGTTCGTTTTGATTATTTTCCTCCTACTCAAGACGTTGTGCATCCGCAACACAAGTAAAAAAGGCTTTGTACAGCACATTGGCTGGAATAATAGAATCGATGACACATCGTTTTACTTGCCTTCAGTAGAATAACCGAAAACTAAGACCAAAAAGGGGAAACATAAAAAGAAATGGAATGATGTGACGCTATGACATCGTAAACGCTACTCGGATTGAAAAATTTAATTGAAAACTTCACTTATAGAGGTATAAATATGATGTTGATTCGTCATATTTCCAAATCTTACAATATTACACTATCTGTTTTTAAAGCGATTGATTGTTACACTTTTATATTCTAACAAATCAAAGTTTTTAATCACACAAGGCAGTATCCGATAGGTTGGAAAAGTATAAAATATATTTTTGGTATAGTAAAAAATTGATAGGTTATCAAAACCGATAAAGTGTCAAAGTGATTGACATAACGTAATCAGCACAAATTCTTACTTCAATGGAAAGCATTTTTGATACTGTTATTGTTTTTATGTTACAAATTGATGTCTTGTAGAATTTCTACATTTCGTATTGCCATAATTTAACATTCAAAATGTATACTATGGCATAAGATAACCCGTCTTACCTATATTGTAAAAACTATTACTCTTTCAAATTATTTCAGTTTTGCGAATAGCAGAGAGAAGTGTAAACGCAGTGTCTTGTATTTTTTTACGCCATTATCCAATGTTTATTGATTTCGACTATTAGAAGTTAAACTAACGTTTAAGTTTTGAGAAACGATGCAATTCTTAGTCAAACAAATTTACATATAGAAAAAGTAAACCTAGAAATAAATTGTTACACGAAACATGAACTGGAAAAATAAGTATTTTATTGTCATTAATTTAAATAGTAATTTTTATAATAAAAAACTATATAAAAGCTAGAAACTTGATCCCGCAAATACCCCCTAATATACCTTTATATGTTTCCCTTCGTTCTTTAATGTAACCATCAATTAGAAATTGGGGATATACTGTTTTGGAATCTCCAGCAATATATATGGTTATTCTCCGCCCGAGTTATAACCTTACTTTAAAAGGTGTCTACAATTAGCAGTATTTTAGAGAGCAACTACTTGTTATAGCAATAAATTACGTCAATAAAAAGATTTTAGTACTGAAAGAAGTATACTCGTAACGACTAAAACGCTTTTTATACATTTGCTTAATGTAAAATATCTCATGCTAAGTTATCAGCGCTTTATCTTATATCAAGGGTCATTTTCTTCTATATGTTCAGGCTGGTATTATCACCTATTTCCTTACTCGATCAACTGTAGTAAACCATGCAAGGTATAATCTTCCTTCCTAGTGTTGATGCATGATTTATTATTTTCTTCTATCTAGTCAATAATTTTGCTAATTACCTCTTTAAAAAATGAGATTTGATTTAAAAGACATTGGCTAGATACTTGCTCTATAGTACCAGCTTAATACCACAAGTATCAGTTTTGCGGATAATTACCTTTAAATGAGCCTTCATATGAAACCAATTTCCATGCTTAAGTTACACTAAATTGAAGTCATAATTGGATAAATCTGTTGCTCTAGCACTCCTGTTGTTATTCATTTCTATCACTCTTAGTTTGCAGAATGCTTCCTTTTACTTGGATTATACAAATATTTTTGGAAATTATACAGAACGGCAAATTATTCCGCTTCATGCAATCATTTAAAAAGTGACTACAATTTTCTTCATTCCAAGATATACTATAGTAAATTGGATTGCAATTCTACGAGGCTGCTCCAATGAATAAATGATTGGAATTTCATTTTAGCTACTATTTGAATTACAT
This sequence comes from Cardiosporidium cionae, assembly GCA_015476325.1. Taxonomy (NCBI): domain Eukaryota; phylum Apicomplexa; class Aconoidasida; order Nephromycida; genus Cardiosporidium; species Cardiosporidium cionae. The sequence goes on from JADAQX010000722.1 coordinate 23,901, forward strand.
TGTTGCAGTGCTACTTTTTCTACTGAGAGAAATTATTTGCTGGAGGATTTTCTCAAAATGCATTTGCCAATATATGGATAAATGGAAGTCAACGGTATCTTTGCTATATTGCCAGATGATTGCCATCCGCACTAATACCGTGCTTTTCTTTCTTTTCATGTCCTGACACAAGGAAGCTGCCATAAAGGCATTTTTAAAGAACAATTGGAAATACGCAAAAGAGCAAAAATTTGTAAAAATAAAAACACATTATAGGTTTAAGACGATCCTAGAACCGTTAACCAATTCAGCAATGCGAGGCTTTCGAGCAATAGGAAGTGTTTGCTTTTCACCGCCCAAAAAGAGACGGAATACATCGGTATTTCCCCCTTTACAGAAACAACTCAGCGGTAACGTAAGAGCAATAGCATGTGCTCTGAACTGCAAGGGAGAAGGATTCTGAAGTGCAAAATGTGCGGTTCCGCCAAGTTTCAATTAAAGCATGCAGTCTCCACTTTCATTTTGATTTCGCCGGTAACACCCATTTCAGAGTTTTTGCAATTTTGTTCTGCTTCATTGTCCCAGTTTTCTCAATGATTTTTTCCTTTTTGTGGCTGTCTGAAGTTCTTCACCATTTTGATTTTATTTTGGGCCTCCTTAGTGACAGATTTGAATGATGCTTCGTTTGTTCTATATGTTTTGATGCTGTATTTTTTTGCCCTTGTAATTTTCATTGTTAAATTTGACTTTTAAGTATAAATTCCGAATTGAAACTTTCAAATGAAAGTATTGAGCCTAATACAAAATTTTTTATGAAAAATGGCGTTCTTGTTCATGAGAGTTGTTGACACCTGTTTCATTGGCACTGAATAGCTGTTACCCAGAAAAGAAAGCTCAGGAGTGCAAAATATATATCAAGTAGCTTCAGCATGCATTTCCTTTATTTTACGGGCAAAATACCTCAATAAAAAGTATCCCAGTTGTACTACACTCTCTGCTTTTCCCAAATGATTGAGTTTTTCAAGAATTCCTTCCTACTTGCAGTAGTAGAAAGTTTTTCTCTGATATTTTTATCGGAATTAGGTGATAAGGTTTGTATGGACTTGTATTTTCTGAATGTGTAATATTTTTGGTTCATGCTTATTCTTTCTTGTCAATTTTAAATGCATACAACCTACAGGGTATGTTTGGGAGCATGATGTGGTGTAATGCAAGATAGAGAGAGCTTCGTTTTCCTGTTGCGTTTACTCTAATGCATGAGATGCACAAACTAAAAAAGACAGAAGTGTGATTAATCTTTTACCTTTTTTAAGCAACAAGAATGAGACAAGTGAAATTTTCACCGCAGCATTTTACATTACTTGCACGTACTGCTTGCTTCTGTCTATCCTTCACTTTTTCTTATCCAGTAGCATGATTTACGAAAGAAATAGTGTTTGTCTTCTTACTTCTAGTGTCTGGTGGCTCACTTTTTTATAAATGCATCGGAGAGCTTTATTGCCTTTGTGAAACGTGTGTACGTACACCCATATTTGAAAATTCCTTCTCTTTGCTGTTGCACTGTTAAAGAAGAGATTTGCTTCAAATCTGTACAAAACATACTTCCTATGCTTCAATGAGCAATACTATACTTCTTCATGCTATATCTTTTTTTTTAATTAGTTTTTCTCTCAATTTTAGTGGTTGTAGTGCATCTTTGTTCTTTAGACCTTCTTCACGGTGGCTTTGATGTCATCCAAGCACAATGCCTGGCATATTTTTTTCAGTTCCATCAGCGCTTTAATACTTATGACTGTCTTATCTACAAGTGTAGGAATGCTTGTTTTTAAATATATTCCAGGAGCAATTACCCATTGGGTATCTATTGCATTATTTCTATTTTTTGGAATTCGTTTGCTTATGGAAGCCATTCAAACCGCTCCTGAAGGAGGTTCGCCATGTTTCTTTATATATATATATATAGTTTCTCCTACGTTTATATAAATAGATGTTTCTCCTACGTTTATATAAATAGATGTTTCTCCTACGTTTATATAAATAGATGTTTCTCCTATGTTTATATAAATAGATGTTTCTCCTATGTTTATATATATGTAGTTTCTCCTAGGTTTATATATATATAGTGTTTCTCTTTACATTCATGTATTGCTATTACATTATGCCAACTTCTTTTATTGGAATTTTTTTGTCTATTTCTTACGACATTTCCTTTTTGGGAAATTTTTGCTGTTATGTGGTGTACGTACAGTGTAGGATGTAAAAAATGCCTGCACGGTTTCCCCTATTTTATTATTATTTTTTATTTTGGGAAAATAGTTTTCTTATAGTGTTTATTTTTAGCAATTATGCATATTTGTATCTTCCTGCTGTACTCAAACTTTTTTTTTATGCTGTACCGGGGGGATTTTCTACCCTCTTTTTACTATACCTCCTTTATTTTTTTTCTTATGGATGAATGCACGTAGTTTTGAGTGCATACACTGTCATAACATGCAGAAAAAAATACAGAGGAAATCCCACTCTTCTTGCCTTCATCTTTGACGGAAACAGTTTCTTCTGAAGAGACAGAAATTATCACCCCTCGCCTGGTTGGTGGTAAAAAATATATGCCTTTACAGAATGAAACTCCCTCTACTGCTGCAGAGTCTCTGGCATTAGAGCAGGGAGAGGCTGATTTTCCTTTGCCTTTATCTACACGCAAATATCGATTTTTTTCTTTGTTTTGGGATAAGGTTCCTCCAGTTATTTCTAAGGTAAACCAATGGGTGCATTCGTTACTGTCTATGAGAAATTCAGTATTTTTTATAATCGATTCCTGGTGTTTTGATCTTTGGTATCCCCTCTGACTGCGTCTAATTTTGCTTTTGATCACTCACATTCTTTTGTATATGGAATGTACGTTGTTTGACATTTTTATTTGTCTTTTGAATTCTCTATTTTCATTCTATTTC
>JADAQX010000723.1:0-26800 GCA_015476325.1 Cardiosporidium cionae
CATAGGGAGGGGGGGGCGAGAGGCAAAGCGAGGGGGGGGGGGGGGGCTGCGTCGAGAGGCGCGGACATTCGAAGCAGCGGGGAAGGAAGGGGTGGGAGGAAGCGTGTTTCTGGGAAGGGCACGATTCTCTCTCAGTGAACGATGGGAGAGATACAGAGGGGAGGGGGGAGGGCTGCTCCCTCTTTCTCGCCATGTGTGGGAGGAGGCAGCATGCTGTGCGTGAAGATTTTCTTCTGAGCCAAGGAATACCAAACGGTTACTCCGCACATTCTTTCGACGATGAGAAAGGAGGAGAGAAGGCCCCATGGCAAGAGAAAATCGAAGAAATGTGGAGGGAGGGAGGGAGGGAATGATGCAACGGGGAGGGAGGAAAAGAACTAGGATGAGAGGAAAGAATAAGGAGGAAGGAAATGATGAAACATGGTGGAGGAAGAAGAATTAAGATGACAAGGAAGCAGAAGGAAAAAGGACAGGAACAACAAACTGGAGAGACAAGGGACCCTCAAACGTATAAACAGGAAGATTGAAGATATACTCATACAGAAAACAAGATGTGTATGAAGAAAAGGCCAATATTGTACACAAATATACATTCTTGCTCATCTGCACACAAAATATGAAAAAAAATATATTTAAATGCATAGCACTGTACTTTGTGGAAAAGTAATAACTAAAAATAGAACAGCATGTAGAGCAAAAGTAAATCTTAGAGTATATAAGAAAATTTTCAAGCATTGCAGGAGTATGAATACAACAAAATCCGTAGACACTCCGTAGTATTAAAAAAAAAAAGTAAAAATTAGATATAAGTGTTAATCAAAGCAGTAATAGATGGAAAGAGATGAAAAGGAGCCATTAGCCATATTCCCATCATATTCTATTTGCCACAGAGTAGGCGTAAAAATGCTTCAAAAATTACAAGATAAAGAAAATAAAGGTGAATTTCTTATATACAAGAATCATTTACGAAGCAATATATAGCACAGGTTGATACAAAGTGCACCTCTCTTCAAAAAGATGCACTTTCAAGATGCAGATTGGATAGACATGTCAACAAAAAACTACAAGGAGAGTTATTGATAAAAAGTAGAGTGGTAGTGACAACACGTCCGTGAAGAAGAAGCAAGAGAAAGTAAAACAAATAGGAAAAAAATGAGATAAGAAGGCTAACTGAAAAAATTAAATAAACATTAAAAGACCTGAAAGCCGTTAAAAAATAAAAAGAATGAACGAAAAGTTAAGCAAATACTATAGCCTCAAAAAGAGGTACAGTAAAGATGCTGTGTTTCTACGTATCAAAAAGAATATAAACAAATTTGCACACATTCTGAACACATAAAAAACGCATCCTCTGCTTTGTCTTGTTTACGCATTGCCTCTTTTTGTGTAAATGCAATAAAATGGCAAAAATTTAAATATTTTCAAACGGTGCGGCTGTACGTACACCCACGCGACCTTTGCGTCTCCTCTTTGTGTACATGCAGAGACTTCTTTTCTAAAATTCGCTGATAGTGTTCCACCTACAAATCCTATTTAGGATACACAATGAAGAGAAACAACATAGTTCTTACAATAAAGTAAGCAAATGAGGACTTACCAAAAAGTAGTAGCAATCGGTGCTGCAGGATCATCATTTCATGTTGTTTATTAGCCAAAAGTATGCGTAACAGAAGCAAGGACACAAAAATCCTTGCAGTGATGTACTAAGGGAATCTGCATGCTCTATTGGCTCTACGGAAACCCAAACGCCGATCATTTTCCCATCGTGTTATTCATAGAAAGCAGTTTTTTAGCCAGTTGAATTATCCAGCTTGAGCGTGTAAGTACAGACAAAACGGCGGTAGCTTCACAGCTGTAAATACCAAACTACGCAATTCAAAAACAGGTTGCGCAAACATTGAAAGATATTTCGCTGTGATGATTATATACAAAAATGTCGAACCAAATTGCACACTACGCTCCAGGTTTCTGTAAAAATTGGTAAAGCAGGGAAGAAACATGCAATTTTGAGTATTGCTCCTTGGCCACAAAAAACAATGAAAATAAAAACTCCTTAAAACGTGGTATCTTTACGGTATGAGGGAATGCAGCGGCATAGAAAATGAGAGCAGCGAAACAATTCGCAGCACTATGCTATATCATTACAGCGAAGGTTTCTCCAAAAGATGAAGAATTAACTTCAACATTAGGGGGTATGGTGAAAAATGACGTAGAGGGAATAGCATTCATTCACCAAAATTCATCAAATGTTCTTCGGCAAAGTGTTGCTGAAGAAAAGCACAACCTAACCAAACAAAAGAGCAAAGAGTAAACTAAAGAAAGTATAGCCAAGCCGTAAATGTTACATCAATTATCTGGATTCAAAACAAACAGAAAGTTTTAAAAATGTAATAAAGTAAATGTTCAGGTACGGATTCGAATGTGTTGCCAGCAAGGAAAGCTAGAAGATGGAAGAGAGCAACGGAATCAGCAAACGATATCTTCAGCGAGAGGTATTTCTTGATATATCCATACGAGTGGGCGCCTTACTTTCAGCAGCAGGGTACAAGGAGAATCACAAAGTTTGTTCCAAAGTAGAGAGAAGCCGCGTGCGTTCGCGACAACGCAATGTTGTCGCAACAGCCAAAAAAAGGAATCTATTACTTCTTTGTACGTACTTTGGCTGTAACACCTACAGTTTCTTAACATTGCATCGATAAATTGATTAAATCGAACAACCACAATAAGCTCATTTCATCGAAAAATACAAAATTACTCTGCAGCATTCCCGTGAAAAAATGGAATATTTCACATCAAGGTTGCATGATATTGTGCCAATTTCGATAAGTGCAGCCTCTAAACCTAACCATATAGGTACTTCTATTTTCAATACTCGTTTACAGTTGCACTTCTTGCGTTGTCTTTTAAAAGTAAGGTGTACTAAGTATATCCACTTGTTGAACTGCGATAGTTTTCAAGTAAACATATGTGTTTACATAAATACCAATTTTCAAATGCCAGCACATTAGACGGATTTGTCTCGTCAAATATCAATGTGTGAGAAAGACAGTTTGAATGGTTACATTCCAATTCTTTAAAGTAAATACTAACTAATGCTTTCCGCTTCAATTCCACGACTCTGATAGTCAAGCATGATATTTTTGATTTGATTTGATAAAAAGCGAAAGCAAACTCCAGTATGTATAAAAACATTAATGGCATTGCACCAAGAGCAATGCGTGCTGGGATGCGAATCTGATTTTAAAAAATTCCCCGTAAGCATGCAATTATTTCCTGCTGTGAAACATCTTTTTTGTATCCTCAAATATTTTGTATTCTTGGATGTAACATAAGATTTGAATATCTCCGAATACTTTCTCTAATCACAGAAAAATCTTGGTTCTTACAATTTCTAGAGGCTTGGTAATCCCTCTATTTCACCCCAAGGGGGGAGTTTCATAATACCATTGACTTTTTGATATAAATTACTCCGCATCAAATAAATTGCGTGCGGTCTAAGCTCAATGCATATAGATAATCTTCTTTGAAAGAGAGATTGACCTAAACAATATAGGCTACTATATTTTTACCAAAAGAAATTTCTAAAAAAATTGTTCATTCACTTGGTTTTACTTGTAATATGAATCAAAATATTGTATATCTTGCTATTATACTCATGTCCATTTACTGAAAAATTTATGTCTACTGCTTCTAAGTTGTTGCAACGATTCTTAACATCGGCATAATAATTAAATACCCTATGAAGGAGTCAAGTTTGTAGCAAACAGAATTGTAGCATAAGCGGATAGTAAATAAGTAATGTTTAATTATGCTAATTAATGCTAGGTTAAGTAATTAATGCTAGGGTACGTAATTAATGCTAGGTTAAGTAATTAGTATTTAGGTTAAGTAATTATACCGTGAGTAAGTAGTGTAAGAATGAAAGTGAGTTAATGAAATGATATACGTTAGGACTAAGTTAAACCATTCGGAAAGTAGTTACGGAATAGGCCGGGTAGTAGTGGAAAGTAGGATCCCGTATTGTTTTGTAAACAAGTTAACGCAAACTTTGTAAAATATAAATTTTATTATTCGATGTTCGTTCAATTCATTACAAACAAGCTCAGGGGATTAGCAGGGATTTAAATAGGTACTGCGGAATTAGTTACGTCTGCTTTATTGCATAGGTATTGTTCGAATATTTCCCATGTTTGCAGCAGTAATAAAATTTCTCCATTAAAATACTTCTTTTAGATTGAATTTAGCAGTATATCTACTTTCTGTGTACTACGTATTCATTTTTATACAGGTTTTTACATCCCAATTTTTTGTAGAGTGTTGCAACAAGATGATGAAATATTTAGTTACAGGAATATACATCCAATTATTTATGTTGTTTTTAGCATGCTGCCTTATTACTTTCCAATTTTAAATTTGGGCGTCTATCTATCTCTGTCTGTTTTAAGCAGCTTACAGTTTTAAATACCTTTTGTCAGCATTGAGCTGCGAATTATATATATCGTTACACATCGACATTGATATCTTTTCTAAGATTTAAGCATTGTTTACACCATTCCATTTCAAATGAAAGAAGTAAGGGAAAATGGAGTATAATAGATTAGAAATTGATGTAATACTGAACAATATGATAGAATGTATCGAAAAACGTAAGATATTCTCATTTCAGTGGCCGGCTTCTCCCTAAACATTATAATATGCCTTCAAATATCCAAATCTAATTTTCGATGTAATTGCTTTAGTAGGGAGATCTATTTTCTACGCTGAGGAGATAACGAAGGTAGGAATATAGAATCTACATTGCAAGCAAGAATTGTGAATGGAAAAGGTGATGCTATAGAGCGGCTATATCCACGAAGTGTCGCAGCTTAACATACTTATCGTTTTTAAACCGTTGAGTTAAATTCGAAATAGCAAAATCTGCACTCCATTGAGTTTAACTACTTACTTTATTTAATTTGAAAGATAATGTAATCGTAGCAGCACACCGTGGCTAATTTATAGAAAAGACTACGAGCGATTTTTTTTGAAATTTTCGTTGAAAGATGCGTTCCTTCTTTTCTATTTTTTATGAGTATGATATTGAACTGTTTGTCTGTAGTTGGAGGTAGGTCGAACGGGTAGGTCAACCTGAATATATTTTCTAATCTCCCCTACAGCGGTTCCGCAAGCCTGACAGTGAGGCTATGAATATTCAATATGTCAAAAACAACAGCAGGGGAGCTGCCATAAGCCGTAATGCCTCATTAATTACTCTAAATAGCAAAATAGAAATTTGAGGATTGCCAATTGCAGTAAATTAGAGCTAAAATGCATTTCATTCGCAAGGAATATGTTTATTCGCCTTGCTACTCATTGGTGCCAGGTACGTTTGTTTCCGATTTTTTGTTCTAATTCATAATACCAAATTATACTACATCGCCGTGACTCCGCGTCGGGCATTTTAGTAGCTAGCGCAAACTCAGCGGCTTCAGCGGTGGTGATATTGCGGAGAGTACTTTCGCTGCATCTACGCTCTTTTCGTCAGGGTGATTCCTTCTCACTTTTGCAGTGATTTTTTTTCTTTCCAAAATTTGCAGACATCTCTCACGCCCCTGTTTCTTTCTACTCACTTCCTAGCAGCGACGGCGTGCTTCATCAGTATCTTCTAAAATGCCCCTTTCTATTTTATTCATTCTATTCTCTCTCTTTCCATCTCGAGAAACATAGTGGTGGACCGACTTCATTTTTACCACCGATGGTATTGTTTGTTATGCTCCCGCTTATCATAAGTAACATCATTTTCTGGTCCTTCCTCTTTCTCTTAGCCCATTTTTCGAGTCAAAACTATGCGTTCTCGTTCTATACAGACGTTTCTCCCGTTAAAGTGGCGCACCTCTGCCATACGAGAGGACTCAAATGGAATTTTTGCGCATGGGTTTTTGGCTACCTGTGGCTCTCGACGTTCTCCATCACTTACTAAACAACCTTTCCTTTTTGTGTTTTCTTCCTTGTTACTACAGTTGAAATTAGACGCATTTTATTTCCCCCCACGACTCTTTGGGAGTACAGAATTACCAAACACCCATTCTAACAGTTTAGATTGAATACATTCACTGAATGCATTTCTTCTGTTTATTTATTCCTATAATGATCAAATATTCGTAGCTCAGAGCTTGTATGCAGAAAATAGGCTCGCCTACCTCTTTCTCAACGCACATCTTTTGCTCGCGCCACTCTCTATTTGTTTCTCTTCGTTTACTAAACTGGCTTCTACGTTTTTATCTCAATTTTAGAAGCGTCATAAATCTCCAAGCACGCTGATTTCGCTTATTTTGCTTGGAGATTTTTTTTTTAGCGGAATAATTCCTCCTTCAAAGCGCTTCTCTTCTTCTTGTGCATCCGTTCGCTCTATATCGACGCCTCACATTTCTTTCACCGTGTGGGCTATGTTTTGCGCTCTGAATTGTGAATTCGTCGATTCTTTTTTATTATTTTTAGCTGAGTTATTGGATTGCTCGTCTAGCCTCTGACTATAGTTCTTGTTTTTGGCCTTTGCACTGTTTAATTTTTTTTCCATACAAAATATCTTAGCTGGCTGGCCCCCCAGGGTGTGAATGTGGCCTACGAATTCTTTATTTTTGGAATTTTGTTTTGTAGTTGAATGAAACCAGAGCTTTCTTATAATGGTAGAGTTTGTTTGAATCTGTTTTCATTACTCTGCTTTGTTGTGTCTCTATCATCGTTTCTCACACAAAACTTTGAAACTTTACCATAGCCTCGATACTGTGTGCACCTGCCTGTAATGCATTTTCCTTCGTTTGTTTTTATATTCTCGTTTCTATGGGCCCTTCGTGGGTATTTATTGGATTATTTTCCTATTTAGAAATCCCAGAGTGTGTAGAATATCTTGTTTAATATATATTTTTTTACATCTTATAGAATCGCTTACTCCGTTTTTTTCCTGCACAGAGTATAGCTCTAATTCATTTTTTTTTTTGAAATCTTGCCGTCTACGATTCCTCTTCAGAAATTAAGGGTAGAATTCACACGACGCAGAGTTTTCACTTTGTTTTTCTCATCCTAACCTCTACTTTTTGTTCTACTTTTTATCAACAAAATGTCCACACCTTCACTGGTAGAGGAGGATGTGAAAGCTATGGATCTCTCACAAGGTGAAGGGATTGAAGAAGATGAACACATTTGCCCTATTTGTGTGGAATTATTGGATGACACAGATCGTCAATTTTATCCATGTGAATGTGGATATCAAGTAAGAGGGAGAAATGTACAAAAAAATTTGGAAATGAAGTTAAAAGAGGGGTGTACGTACGGTGAATTTTCTTGATGTCTGTGTTCTTACTGTTCAATTTTTCATTCTTTTCATTATTTTTGAAGTTTTTGAAGTTTTTTATGATTCTTCAGAGATATTTCTAATTTTTTTATTCTAATTTTTTTTTGTATTATTTTCTTTGAAATTTCAGATATGTTTGTGGTGCCTCTACAATATTCGGCGTAATATGGATAGCAAATGTCCAGCATGTCGACGAGAATACGATGAAAGTAAATTCAAGTGTAATCAAGGTCACTCTCAGCAGTAAGTTTTCAAGGAGTAAAGTGTTGTGTTTTTATATAGTTTATAGTATTTTCTAAAAGTTTTATTTTATTCTCTCTCGCTTTCTCTCTCTCTCTTTCTCTCTCAATTCATCTCTCAATTCATCTCTCAATTCATCTCTCTCTCTCTCTTTCTCTCTATTCATTTCTCTCTTTCTCTCAATTCATCTCTTTCTCTCTCTCTTTCTCTCTCAATTCATCTCTCTCTCTCTCTCTCTTTCTCTCTCAATTCATTTCTCTCTTTGTCTTCTCTTCTTATGCCTTACAAAATTGGATTCAAATCTTCACTCTATTTTTTCTTTAATATTTTAAGAGCCAATCGGACTGTAGGAAAACGAAAAAAAGAGAAAGTAGAGAAGGAAAAAGAAGATCGAGATAAGGTGGAAAGAGAAAGAACTTGGACAGCTTTCTCTTCTATGGCTGCTCGTTATGGATGTCAAAGTTTTGAAGCTTTGAAAGATGTACGAGTGATTCAGAGGAATTTGGTATATGTGATTGGCTTACCCCCCAGCGTAGCTAAAAAGGAGGTAAATTTTGTCGATGAAACGAAGGATTGTCTAAAAACATTTAAATTGTATTTTTTAATACATTTTATTGTATGGAGATGATAGACGAACTGAGAGAAAAAATTGATAAAATAGAAAATAGGGATGAGACGAAATAGAGAGTATAGATGGATTTCTTTGAAAATTTTTTTAAATTCATTCCTTTTATGAAGGTTTTTATAAAGGAGAAACTCTTTTCTTTTCTTTTTTTAAAGATTTCAATCACATTTCTCTCTTCTTTCTCAACTCAAAAATACTACAATACATTATAATTTTATATTTATTTCTATAAAAAAAGAAGAAAAAAATTTATTATAGAAATGAATCCACTCTCACAATGTGTTTATCTTTTTGAATGGAAATAATCTTCAGATTCTTCGAAAAACAGAATATTTTGGTCAATATGGTAAAATCATGCATATGGTTATAAATCGAAGTCAAGTATATAACAGGTTAAAAAAAAATATAAATATTTTATTTATAAATTGGATTTTTTGATATACCCTTCTTTAGATTTCATTTTATATATAATTTTTTTTTTTTGATCATTTTTCTTCTTCTATGATGTTTTTGCAGTTTTTTGGGTGGACCTTCTTATTCTGTTTATGTGACGTATTCTAACAGTACTGAAGCTTTAATAGCTATCCAAGTATTTCTTTTATAAAAAATAAATACATCATTTTTAAAGTAGTTTTCCATGTATATGCAACCGTGTTGTAAGAAATGAATTGAGATTTACAGGAAGGATTTGCTTTTATATGTATTTTCTATTTATTTTTTTATGTTTTCTCTTTTGTCTTCTTCTTTTTTGTCTTCTTCTCCTCCTTTTCCTTCTTCTCCTCCTTTTCCTTCTTTTTCTCCTTTTCCTCCTTCTTCTCCTCCTTCTCTTCTCCTTTTCCTCCTTCTCTATCTCCCCCTCCATCTCCCCCTCCTCCTCTTCTCTTCCTCCTCTTCTCCCCCTCCTCCTCTTCTCCCCCTCCTCCATCTCCCCCTCCATCTCCCCCTCCATCTCCCCCTCCATCTCCTCCTCCATCTCCCTTTCCTCCATCTCCTCCTCCATCTCCTCCTCCGTCTCTCCCCCCTCCATCTCTCCCTCCTCCATCTCCCCCTCTTCCATCTCCCTTTCCTCCATCTCCTCCTCCATGTCCCCCTCTTTCATCTCCTCCCCCTCCATCTCCTCCCCCTCCATCTCCTTCTCCTCCTCCATTTCCATCTCCTCCTCCTCCATCTCTTCCTCCTCCATCTCTTCCTCCTCCTCTTTCTTCTTCATATATTTTGTATATTTTTTCTTTAATTAGGGAATAAATGGCGCTTTCTTTGAAAATCGTGCTTTGCGGGCATCTTTTGGGACAACAAAGTGAGATAATTTTTGTTTATATGAAACTCAAGAGATTTCTTGTTTAAAATTTCTACAAATTCATTTTATAAAATGACACTGTTGGAACTACATTTTCATTTCTATATATAAAAAATATACTTTTTAAATGTTTTTTTTTTTTGGATAGATATTGTTCATATTTTCTACGGAATTCGAAATGTAACAACGCTGATTGCTTCTATTTGCATCAACTTGGAGATGAAAAAGATAGGTGAGTAGAAAAAAGAAGAAACTGTGTGTGATTTCTTTTGATTTTTCTCTATTTTTTCCTTTATTTTTCTCCCTTTAAGGGGTTGAATTCTTTTTATTTTTAATTTTTTCCTTTATTTAAAATACACGTATAAATTCTCCTCCTTCTTTCAAATTTAACTTTATTTCTTTGGATTTGTTTTTTTGATAGTTTCACCAAAGAAGATATGATTGCTGCTAGGCATCAATTTCATGATTTAACATTTCCTGTTCAATTGGGAAGAGATCCTTCAAAACGAGAAGCTTTTTCTGGTCGATTGCAAACTTTTGGAATTCTTCCTTCATCGGATTCTCCCACAAAATCGCATTCTTCAAAAGTAAATTTTATATACAGTTTTTAATTTTATAAAAAAAAAAAATAGAAAGAGAAAGAGAAACGTTTGGAGGAGTCTCTATGAAACCGTGTTTTTCTTGAGAAGTAGAACACCTACAAATAATGAAAAGAAGAAGAAGAAGATGACTGTGAAAATAGAATAAGAGAGATGCAAAGAGCACATCCATCTCTAGCCAAAAAAAAAAAATTTTTTTTTTTTAATATAATACTAACGGTTTATTTTCATACAGTCTTTTAAAGATATACATTTCTCTCTCTCTATTTTTTTATTATTATTTTTTTATATAATCCACTTTCTTTTTCAGTCTTTGGATGGTGCAGCAACTCCTACACCACCTGGAGGCCCTCCTTCTTCTTCAAAAGGGTTTGTTTTGTACAATCTCTTTTAATTCAAACACTAATTTGATGAGATTCTCCATGTAGAGGTGGAAGATATATTAGAAGCATAATCATTCTCTATAGCATGGAGAATGATTATGCTTCTAATAGAGTGTCTAAAATGATTTTAAATCGATTTTATTTTCAATAATCTTGTTTTTTTCTTCATTTTTAAGTTTGTAGATGTGTATCCTTTATTCACACTATCGAATGGCTCTCTCTATTTCTTCTTATATAAAATTTTTTCTTCCTGTTTTTACAGGCGGCAAACTTCCTACCCTACCTCTTCCCTCTCTACACCCCAAGAAGATATGCTGGAATCTGTGCACGTTTCCCTCTCTACGGGTGGAAATGATGGCCCTACGAAGATTTCTTATGGGAGGATTCCCAGCACGATGGAACAGCCCACCCTTTCGCCTCTCTCGGATGGAGAAGGGGGAGGGAATAGCGCAACTCTCTCCACAGGGGGTGGAACGTGGGCCAGCGTTGCAGCGGTCACCAAACCCTCCCCTTCTGGTGAAATGGCCGCCTCATGGAATGCCCCTCTGCATGGCGAGACCCTCGGTGGAACATTCCACCCCAAGGGGGGCACCCCTCTCCCTCCACCGCATGAGGGTGCGACCACACTCTCGATGGTTTCTTCTTCTTTTGCTGCTTCTCCTCGGAACAAGCGCCACCCCCCTGTTTCTACCGGGGCGGCCGCGACGGCCTCCTCCTCTTCTTTCTACGCTTCTCCTGCACATGCTTTGGCCACAAAGGAGGGCTCTACTTCGACTCCGATTCCTCGTGTCTCTCGTTCCAGCCATGCTACCTCCTCGAAGGGAGGGTTCTCTGGGTTCAACAAGAACGGAGGAACTGCCTTCTCCTCTACTGTAGGCGGGAATCTTCCTCTAGGAACGATGGGGGGAACAGCTGCCTCGATGCCTACCCCCCCCCCATCTCTTGAAGGGGTACTCTCTGCCCCTCTTTCTCAGGAAGGGATCCTCCCCCCACGCGCAGATGCTTGGCTAACGAATGGCCCCTCTGGGGCTGCCCCCACACCACATCGCACGACGATGGCACTTCTGGGAAATACGGCTGGAAATCGACGGGAAAAATCCACGAAAGAGCCCCCCTTGGCTTCTTCTATCCTCGTGGGGGGGCAAGGAGCAAAGGGGAAACGCAATTCTCGACGCTCCCTTGCCAATCCTTCTTTTACGCCCTCCATGGCCTCCTCTGAAGGTGGGAGGGGCGCCTCAGAGGAGTGTAACGCTGTCTTGCAGTCCATGCGGGTGGCCCATCCTTCTGGCAGTGGGGGATATTCCCAACTACGAGGCGGTGATCGCTCTTCTGGAGAGAATGCCTCCCTTCCAGGAGGAAATCCTCCCTCCTATTCTGGTGCACTTTTGTCGTCGCCTACACTCTCTTTATCAGTCACCCATGAAGGGACGGCCACCGCACGAGGCAGTGGAGAGGCCACGGCCCCCCATGGAGGGGTCAAAGCGGGTTTTCTCTACACAGGTGGAGGGGCTGGCAATGGGAAATCGCGTTCTCGTGGATATACTTCTAGTGGGAGTGGTCCTGTTGTTTCCATGGGTATGTAAGGAGGAAGGAGAGAAACTGTGTGTGCTGCTGAAACTCTACAAGGGAGAAAATGGAATTGTAAAGAATGGGAAACGCATGTGGGAAGAAGGCTGCTAGAGGGTCTTCCTGGCTGTAGATAGAAATTGCCTGGATAGCTTTGTACCTATGAGACGACAGACACACTTGTTTTCTCTACTAGTTTTGTTCATCTCCCTCTTAAGAGGTTTTGAATCTCTATATTTTTCTCATTTTTGTGTGCATATCTCCTTTGAATCTCTCCTTTTATTCTCTCGTTCCTGTACATCTCCTCCCTTCTATTTTTTTTTCTCGGTAGAAACAGCCGCCTCTCTTTCTTCTTTTCATTATGGTGGAGGGAGCGCCTCGGGTACATCTCCCTTCTCCTCTACACGAATGGCTTCGCATGCCTCCCCATCAACATTACTGGGAATGGGGGGAGCAACGACCGAGCCAGGAGAATACCTTGTGAGTGATACGTCTGCAACATCCACCAGCGTTCCTCCGCCTCCTCTACTTCCTTATCCCATCTGGAAGGGTTCACCACCTGCTGTCAGTGCATTGAGTATACCCCCCTCAGGAGGAAATGGTGGATCTGGTGGGAATAACGCATTTACTGCTCGAACCTTTCCTTTATCTACACGTCTTGGCCATGATGAGGGTGCAGGCAGTGTAAATACTTTTTCACAAGCCCATGGAACGGCTGTTGTTTCACCTGCTGAGCGGCTTGCTTCGATAAATACAGGAAATGGAAGTGCACAGGGAGAATTTCCACCTCCTCCACCTCCCCTTCCCACGACACGAGAGCCTGCCGCTTTCTCGTCGTGGATCTCCTCCTCCAAAGGTGCCAATGGAGCTGGCGGCGACGCTGGGAAAGTTGAAGAGGGACAGTTTGCGACCGTAGAGACCGCTGGTCATATATCCACAAAATTCTTCAAATCACCGCTATCCATGCCTCCAATGATGGAGGGCATGGTGGGGAAGGGGGGTGGCGGGAGGGCCACTCTCCCCTTGGAAAACGAGGCCATGCGGGTTTCGCCTGAGCGAATGGCGACGGTTTCTACCCTTTCCAATGAG
The DNA here is from genome assembly GCA_015476325.1 of Cardiosporidium cionae. Lineage (NCBI taxonomy): Eukaryota > Apicomplexa > Aconoidasida > Nephromycida > Cardiosporidium > Cardiosporidium cionae. The sequence goes on from JADAQX010000723.1 coordinate 13,130, forward strand.
TGGCTTGCCATTCCTTCTCAAGATATTTCACCCCCTGCTGGAGCAAAAAATATATTTCAATCTCCGTTTGAAGAGTTGTTAAACAGTTTTAATCAACACTATTTTGGCGTGGTAGGATGCTATTTTAGTCATTTTTGAAAATTGTTAGAATTCTTTGATTTGTCCCTTGTTTTTTACCTCCTCAACTACACGCTTATCTCTTTATATGTAGGACGAAGTCCATGCTTCTAGTTATCGATCCTTTTTGGCCTCATCTTTCCGTTATGGTTCTCTCCCTCCTGCGCAGGCAGCCTCTTCTCTCTCAGATATATCTAATTCACAGTATGTTATTGATAAATAGCCATCTCATTTTTCCTGTATCCATTTTTTCGTTACCTAGAACGATAGACAAGCCCCTCAAATAGAAAGTGGAGGCAATCGCGTTTCCAATGTGTTTATTCCTTCTATAGTTATGGCTTGGAGATTTCCTTTTTGTGTGGTGTGAAATTGAATAGGTTGCGTTTAGGGGGGAAAATTTGTGTCTGCCTCTCTTTGAATGTTATAAAGGCTCTGAAATCTGTTTTTTGTGATAATCTTTTACATCTTGAAATGTGTTTATTTTTCCCCCCAAAATGCAACTGAAGAGGTTTTTTGTGTTTCTCTTTCTATTGCAGACACAGAGTAATGGAGAGCCACCCTATGACGCGTTCAGCCCTCTCATCTATTCCTATTTTCGGAGAGGAGAAAGAGGCATCCAATGAAACTTTCACAAACGATCAAAGCGGAGGCAAAGCACGTCCTGACAGTCACCTTATAACTTCTGGGAAGCATTCTCGTTTTCCATTTGTAGTCACGGCTGCCTCTGAACATGAAGATGAGGTTTGTCTTATCTACACTGCCTTGTATGTAAACAGAGGCTATGGGACGATGGGGTCATTTGTTTTCATGTATTGCTGTGCTTTTTCTGCCTTCCTCTTTTCTCTCTTGTTTTCATTTCCTTCTTCTTTTTTTTTTCTTGCCTCCTCATTTTTCTTTGAATGCGTATGCATGAAACAGCGTCTGTGTGAGGAGGAGAAATGCGTTTCTTATGCTTCTATTTTTTTGTATTCTATCTCCTTCTGTCCCAATATGGCATGCCTTATACTATCTCTTGTTATGGTTTATCAGCTTTTTGAGGTACCCGGATTAGAAGATGGCCTCGATAGCATGCAACGCAAAAGCCGCCTTTCTTTTTTCCAATCCCGGGCAGGTCTTGATACATCAACTCCTCGTTTTTCTAAGGATCTCTCCTTCTCAGCCGCTACTTCTCTTCCTCAAGAGAAGCATATCTCCTTCGCTCATCCTTCCTCGGGACAAGCTTCCTTAGCTCCCCGCCTCTACCGTGCTGCCTCTCCACCATCGCCTCAAGAAAAAGATGCATCAACGGAGTTTGAAAAAAATCTCCGATGCGATGTTTCGTCAGTGATTTCTTCACCTCCACCGTTCGAAATAACATCTTTATCTTCTGTTCCCATACATAATGCAACGGCTCCAGCGATAGCAGAGGGTGGGTACGGTGTAGGAAACGTGAGGGCTTCTATTGAGGGAGAGGGAATCACTCCGTCCCCATTTTTTCATGGCACATCTTACAGAGGGACTTCTCCATATTCTATGTCCCCTCCTACCAACAATCCCTGTCCATTTCCCTCTGCGTCTCAGCAAGGGAGGAATAGGCTCTCTTCTGTAAGTAGTAATAGCAAAACTAGTAGTACGAATCACGCAGGTAGCTTTTATCCTTCCTCTAGCGGTTTGTTAGCTGTCTCCTACGTACCGACACCACCTTTTACCAATCCTGGGTCTACAACGTCCAAAGATATGACATTTGGACCAGGTGTCGGACTACATGTTGTTGCCCCTGTAGACATATCATTGCAATCTGTGGGTACGGATGAGGGGCTGAATTTTTTAAGGTCATTGCTGCCTCCATCTGCCAAAATGTCTGCTAGCATGCGAAAAAATTGATGCACACTTTCTAATCTATACTGGCCATTGCTGCAGCCTTTGGATGCACCGTGCACTTTTTGATTTTCATCGCTTCTTGTTCACCCATCTTTTGTCACTCCTCCGATATTCCTGACGTGTTTGGAATCATTAACATACACTAATCTTTCAAATTCTATGCGAAAAAAAGTGACGCGTTTTTAAATATGGAAATCTAGAAGTCTTCTGGTTGTTGCCTCCGAGTATCTAAATTTCCAATAGGCAATTGTGTTATTAATTTTTTTTTTTTATACGGTGCAAAAGCTCATACAGTTTGACAGTTGCTACGTAGGTAATCAAGTTGCTCCCTTCTAAACTCTAACTATCCTATTTGTATTTTCCCTTCCCCTGAATGATAATCTGAAAAAACCTTCATCTCACTGCGTTAACCTAGTTTAAGAGTTGGTCATTGAATGGAGAAAGTGTAATTTGTTTTATGTAAGTGCAAGTGGTTTTATGAAAGCGCTCAGTGAATCAGAAAAGAAGTGATGCTGTTGCAGCCGGATGGATCTTGATGGTTTGTGTTTGTATTCTTTAGAATGAAGATTAGTGTAATCGAAATGGTAGTTGCACCCATTTAATAGCCGTCTAGCAACTATTACGGTCCTGGCATTTTTAAAAATGCTTCTAGTATACCGTATAAGGTCTGTTCGTTTGTAGCCATTTTTTTTGATATGGTAGAAGGGAATTTTCTATAAAGAATGCCAGAATTGGAAATGAAGGATTACACGATCATGCCTACAAATTTCTAGAGTAGGTAGCCATTTTCAAAACCGTAATTGCTGCCGCGTAGTTTTTGCACATTATGTTCGCACTAATTGATGAAAACTAAGATGGGGGTTAATGGTTCCGTATATATTCATCACGAGATGAATAGTAAATTCGTTTCGAACTTGATTTCGAACATATTTCTGCCGTCGTCTAATGAAATTATACTTTGCATTATCCTTTTTAAGGATAAATGAAATATCTTATTTGCAAGAAAATCATATATAGCTGCATAAAAAAAAACGGCGGCAGCAGTTTACATTGAAAATGCCCAATTATTAAAAGTACCATAGAGTAATGATCAAATACAATGTTTCTTACTTGCATGGCAAACAAAAACAGGTCGAGAAAATGGAGTAGTAAGGAGATTAATGTTATCATGACATCGGTAGATCTTTTGCAATTTAGCACAAGTTTGTACTGCATGTATTGAATACCTTTTCATGTATTCTAATTATAAAGCAAGGCATTCATGACTATTTGTTTAATTGTATCACATCATTCTTTAATGCATTTTAACAGATAAAAAGCGATAATTTGTTCAACATAAACATTTACAAAGTGTATGGCTTTTTAATTTTTTTATGCACAATTTTTTGACTATATTGAGGAATATAAAAAAATGATTTATTTAGAAATTGTACTCTAAGATCAAATTTGGAATATGAATAGACCACAGGGACGTGATGATTAATAATCAATATTCTATTTTATAAAATTCCAAACAAGGTCTTAATTAGGTACTTCATAATATGAATTGCAAATAATTTACTTTATATAATTTGACGAGAGCTTCTAAAGTTTCTACTTAATACGAAAACCTTGTGCAGTTGCAAATCATGGAGGGTTTCCATGGAAATTCGAAGCAAGCTCAATCGATTGTAACCGCTTCGTTGCTTAGCGAGAACGTTATTTTTCGAATGAGCGCGCACACGAACAATCCCTTTCTTTCACAGAGTAACTCAAAAGTGCAAAAAGCATTCTCAAGCAGGAAAAGTGTAGGTGTATTTGAACATAGCAGGAATGCGCGTTAGATACATCTTATTCCAACTATTGCAAACTAATTTGAAATGCTGTTACGTTTCTTCTCGTCTTACAGTGCAAGTTTTGTAGTTGCTGCTTTTACCATTCCATTAAGTTACCATGGAAACTGATAAAGTACCTTCGGGAAGACCACTACGGGTATCTTCTTCTGCTTTTTATAAGAACACAGGTGATCCATCTGAAGGAGATTTTAAGAATGCTTTGGGGCTAAATGTGCATTATTACTTGTGGCTTCCTAAGGAGCCACGCAAACTGAATGAATTATCCGAAAGTAACAAGGAGGAGCGCAATACAACTTTTCGTGGAATTGTGATTTTTTTACATGGCTATGAAAGTCACTCTCTTTTCGGCTGGTTATGCAAGCCACTTCCTGATACGTTTGTGTTTCACAATCCCGCTAATGTTGGTTATAGTACTTCCACGGTACTACCACTGCAGGAAAACGATGGCAATATGTGGAGTCTATGTTTTGAGTCTAGCTGGACGGCACAGTTACTAGATGAAGGATTTGTTGTAGCCGCATTTGATTTCATTGGTCATGGATTGAGTGAAAGTTGGCAAGAAAAAAGGGCTTCTTTCCCAAGTCTAGATTATCTTGCTAACGATGCCATTCAATTTCTGTCTTTGCTTCCCGGAATTTTGAAGAACCGCGTAGAGTCTGAAATGAACTTGGTGCAAATGCAGCAGGAACTGCCAATTTTTATGTGTGGAACCTCCCTTGGAGGATATGTAATTGCAAGGACACTACAAGTTTTAGGAAAATATAACGAAGATAACGGCACGAAGGGGGAATCTATAAAACTATGCGGTGCTATACTTTTATCTCCATTGCTTGAACTCTCTGGTTTTGAGAACTCTAGACTCTTCCCAATGATCAAATTCGCGTTAAATTTAGCCTCCTGGCTGATGCCACATACAGTTATTCGTCCTCATTCATCCGGATACATTTACCCACACATGGAGGAATATGCTCGTCGTGACAAGTTCACGTACAAAGAAGGGATTCGGGCACGCACAGCTAGGGAATTTCTTTTAGCTCCTCAAACAGTGAGAAGTAATAATGAGATGAAAAAAATTAACCCCGATTGGTGCGATTCATTGCTGCTAATCCATAATGTATTGGATAACCTTGCCGCGATCGGTGGTAGCCTGGACTTTTTTGAAAAAGTACCTATTCAAGATAAATGGTTTTCCTCTATTAACTCTTATTTGGGTGCTAACTCTGAAAGTGGATCTCAGGTAGAAGTATCTTCGTCTAAGGAAATCAGAGATACATTGACAAATGCTGGATCATCAGAGAGCACAAATGACGCAGCAAAGGAAAATGAGCACGATGAGGACACTGATTCCAACTTAAAAAATTCTTATTTATTAAGTGGCAATGTCGACAAGGACTTACTAGAAAAGTTACAGCCATACTCCTCGTCAAATCTGCATGGTGTTGATGTTTGCCATAGTATTGCAACAGAACCCGGACAAAAGGCGGTTTTCAAGGAAATCCTTCGATTTTTAAAAAAACGAGCACTTAATGCAAACTAAAAGAATACATGAAAGTATTATCTCAAAAGAATCGCTCTATCTTCTGTTCTTACGGTAGTGGCGTCAAATGTAGTCATTTATAAACATCTTACTCTATGAAAACAATGGCTTTGCTGCTTCTGGCTCAGTATGCAACATCTTTATGATTATATTTTAAATGGCGGTTGATGCATTTGTTACAAATGTATTACTGCTCGTTCCTGCTTCATTTATGATACTCAATTTAGTTTCGGCGAGAATAACTCGTTCCGTAGATGATGAATGCTTTGAAAATACTTGAAAGGCTTTGTAACACCTTACTTTTGACCTTATTTTGTCGAGATATGTTTCATTCCCATAACACCTTCGTTTAAGTATTTACATTTTCTGCTGTGCATCTGTATTGCACATTTTCGTGTACAATCAAATCTTTTGAATATTTTTTCCATAATGAAATATTTTTTTTACTCTTAGCCGAGTTGTTGAGAAATAAGTCATGTCACCTCAACAGATATGCAGTAAGGAGTGTAGACTTCGGCGTGCTTTGTATCCAAAAGTGTAAATTTAGTAGCCAACTATTGAGAAACTGCAGCAGAAGTAAAAACGTTTTACGAATCAAAGTCTATTTTTTATGCATACACCTGTTGAATAGAACTTTGTTATTCTATATATCAGAGTCTAAACTACTCGAAGGCAATGGTAGGATAGCAATGGAATCTCAGTTAGATTAGCATGCACCCTGTTTTGGGGGTTGAGTAGCGCATCCCCTTTCAATTGCGTTGTCTAACAGCTGATACTACCTAAGTTGACACAGGAATATCTTTTGCACTGAAATTTGGGCATCCCTTTTCAAATAGCTAAAAAATAGAACTACTCGGTATCTACTAATTGGAAGCTTGTAAGAAATAAACACGTAAATACTTCGTTTTCTTAACACGAATAACGAAGAATTCTCATGAGATATAAAGAAATGTAGATAATTTGATTGAACAAATTATGTTTTTACTTGCAGTATCAAAATTATCTTCGCTTCTAATATGTAGTGACAACCGTGGACAAACTGCCTGCTCCCCCCATTCAATTTACCATAACCTTCACAGCAGATTCTCTAATGCGATTTGCAATGGCTTCTTGATATAATACAGCTTTACCTAATTTGAGTGCGTTCTACGCGTTCAAAGAATTGCACTTTCGATATTATGTTTCCTACATATTCCCACAAATCATTGAGTTGTAAAGAAAATAACAAGACATTGGCATCAATCCCTGCTTTACGGTGATACCATTACTCTAAACCGTGATCGGGTCTTGTGTGTTTATCTAGAGTAAAGGCAGGGCTCGGTATTACTTGCTGACAGAGAAATTCTATTTCATCATCCAAAATTCTTAAACCCTTGCTTGCAGCGCACGTAAATTAGGTACATGCTAATAGCATCTTGCAAGCAATCTTCGATTGTGAAGTGTACCTACATTCTATAGCATGCTTCAACATTGTCTGGGAACGCCCACTAGCTTATGTTTCTGAAAAGTGTGTGAAAGAATAACGGAAGGAAAATAGGAATGATTAATAAGACGGATCCTTCTCTTGTCCATCGCAAACGAACTGAATTAAACTTAAGATTTATAGGAGATAGAATAGCATCGTCTGAATGCACTGCACTCGGATATACGAGCAAACTGTTGTCATAAATAAAGCAATAAATAATCCGAAAAGCTAGAAAAAAAAGTGATTATGAAGGATTAAAACGTTGCTATCGCATGCTACAAATTGCACGATTTACAACGACATGTTGAAGGTTTCTAAACGGCACCCAAACAAAAAAATACAAAAAGGTAAAGGATCCCACTGCATCTTCACCAGAAAAAGATGAAGTGCGAGCCTTTTATCCTGAAGAAATTAAAGGATGCAATTCTGTGTTGTAACCATTTCCACGACGACTCCGGAAAAAGGCGGTAACGCGACTCATTATAGTATTCCTTGGGGATGCTCTGGCAGGACGCCGTCTTCGATGAACCGAAGTATCATTCGTTTCATCATCGTATAGCGAGTCATACCATTCTGTGGTGGCAGCGTTTCCGTTAGAATTAGTCGCACTGTGCCATCCAAACCGGCTCAAGATTTGTCGGTAAATATTACCACCAAAGAAGTAGCCCGTCTTAAGGTACATATGCGATCCGAAAGCTATCCAACTATAAATTACTATATTAATGAAAGTGGCAAAAATAGCCGGTGATCGACTAGCTTTCGTAATTGAAAGAGAATCAGAGTGAGTAGCAATTAGGATGCAGAGTACAACCAAAAAAATAGCATTGAAAGTACCCACAATGAGACAAAATATCGCGCTTCTTTTTCCCATCGTTTACCACAACTAAGATGAGTGACGCTATGACTTTACTCTAAGCAATTGAAATCCACTGCCAACCATAACAAAAAAGAGTACTTTAAGTACAAACAAGAGAATTTCTTTACTGCCTTGAAATCAAACAAAATGGATTAAATAAAATAAATAATGGAACACACTATACGGTGTGTTTAGAAAAACTGTTTAAACACTTTGTATTGGGAAAAATACAAGGGAAGACAATTTTTCAAATACAAACTTTTTGAACAGTTTACTTGCAATGGAGAATGATGATACCACAGACAGAAAACATAAATCGAAGACAAATATTACTCACACAAAATTATAAGAAAAATACATTTTTACAAATAATTACATAACTTGAACGCAATGTGCTGCGAAAACAAAAGGTTCAATGATCCAAGCAAAGATGAGAGAGAATTATAACTCGACCATCCAAATGAGAGAAGAAAAAGATTGCATTATTTGATCACGGGAGTGCTATCATAAAATAGTTTTTCTATCGCTTTATCAAACAATTCACAACGTATCGGCATATCAATGTCATAAAACGGATTTTTGAGAACGTAGTCGGAGAAGGCTTCGTACACCTTTTTCAGGTAGTATTCCAAATTTGTAACTTGGGTCTCAGCAACCAAATAAAACTTCAGACCTAGAAAAATTGAGGGAAAAGTTTGAGGCAACAAAAAGCATAATAAAGAACAAATTATCAATATATGCAGGCGAAAGCCAACTTTCGCAAGACACAAACATACACAGAGCAGATAAATAAAACAAAAAGTATTAAATTTTGAAATAAATGAATCTTATAACAAACGATGAATCAATTTATCGTAAGTTAGCGCTTGACTTTGCATATTATATCAAAACTAGCCCATGAATTTACACAACTCCAGAGCTATAGCAATTTCAAATTGATGAAAGCGGAGCAAGCGAATACCTTCTCAAGTGCTACAACCCGGGTCTACATAGAAAAAGAATTTCAATTGTCATATCTGGATGTATGGCTTACCAGTTAAGGTTTCATAGCAAATTAAACGAAAGTTATCAGCCTCAATTGAATTTATTCCAGTAGGCTCTAAAAATGATAACTGAGAGTTTTCATGACTTAACACAGGGGATAATCTAGAAGCGATAGCACTTAAGCCATGGAAAGTGGATGCAACACGAATTTCTTCGTTAGATGACAATTGTACTTTCGGAGAAAAATTCTATAAGAGGAAAGACAAATTGAAAAAAATCTACAACTGATGTACAAAAGTTAGGAAGGTTAAAAAATGTAAAAGCGATAGCAAAACGCATACACTCGCATATTCACAGAAAATCATTTCGAAATAGCGCAGCAATGGTTTATTGAAAAATCGCTCTTGTCACAGGGCCAACAGGAAGAAAAGTTGCGCTCTTGCTTCTCAGTGCATAATCGCATGGATGGGTGTAAGGTAGGGCAAAAAGGTGATGACATCTCTTTTAAATTCTTGTAGTGCTTCTAACAGCAAAGAGCTTACACGATGATACAGCAGACTCCCGTGAACGTTATTGATAAAAAGTGAGTACATGATGTAAGTAGATTATCCAAGTTTCAGTTGGTATGCCTGAAAATATACAAAGAGCGATTTACTCGAAATGATGAACTGGAAAAAAAGATGTACGCCAGTACCTCATTTAGTGCATGTAAAAAGAAGAAAATTTCTGGGGGACAACGAAAAAGAATTCAGTTCACTGAACGTAAACTTAGGGATTGCTATCCTCCACCTCAACAATAAAGAAAACAAAACCATCTGTTTTACTGCAGAACGGTGCGCTGCACTACAGTGTTAACGCACCATATATTTACTTGTCCAATTAGAAGTTCAATTCACATGCCAAGAAAGGTTAATAATCTCAGCGCTAAGCAGCTGGAATACTCATAACTAAGCAGTGAAACGAATGATGAAAAGAACAGAACAGATGTACTCTCCCTCATAAGTTTTAGAATAAGAAACGTTAACTACGAGTACAGCTACTACGTAACTCAGCATCTCTCCATGCATGACGGTTGGCTTATCAGTACTGTCCCGGGCATCACAAGGGTACGCTGCTTATCAGATTAGAATTGACGTAGATGAATTTTTATTTTGAAACGGTCACTATTGCAGTGGAGATGGCATATATAATCTATACGTGACCGACATTATTTCAAGCTAATAGTACCGTATGGTTTTATATACTTTTTGTAACACGTTTGCATTGCTTGCTACTGCCAACATTCTTGAACAAGTTGCAATTAGAAAACTTTTTCATTCAATTCTTTACATGCTCTACTCTATTAAGTGGGGAATAGCTGTACTTATTTATCAGGTGTTCTACTTGTGACTTTGGCGTTTTTTTTTATGCATGCATCTGCCTTTTAATAAGTGGAAAGATTGATATCGAATTTATGCATACTCAGTATCTACAAAACTGCTAGCTTGAAGGGGCAATGTCCAAGCACATAATTTTCGGAACTGAAAAATGGAAACATCTTGGGAAAGCGATTCCAACCACTAGTATGCAACCAACTTCCCCCTTCGCTTTTTTTCCGGAAAAACAGTTACTTTCAATAAATTTAAAACTGTTTACTTTAGTTTATACAATTTTTTTGGAGCTTTGAATACGGCTTTCAAACTTTGTTTTATCAAATGTTATTGCAGCTATGCTTTATGCTGCTACTTCCTGCTTCAACGTAGATTTTGTTTGCTGAGGTTTTGATAGGATGGCATTCTTTGTATTTAATACTAGATGTTCAGTTGCGATTGAGGTGATAGAAGGTTAATACGAAGTTTTATTATTCTTCGATGAAACATGTCGAGACTGTTAGGATTGAGATATTTTGAGTTATCTTTGTTGATTTATAAGGAGCGAATGTAAGAGATAGGCTCTTCAATGTAGATGATAGTTGAATTTTTACATGCTACAATAAGTAAACAATTGAACAGAGTATGTGACAAACAATTTCAAACGGCAACAAAAGAATTTAAGGACAGGCAAACTAATAATGTTGGGTAATATTTAATCGAGGGAATATTGAAAGATTAAACATGATAAAATAAGTTAGACTATAATAGTTAGATTAAAACATATCTTCTTGCCTAATTGCGCATAAGCATTTTTCAGTAGAAAAGATTAGAATGAAAAGACTGATCTCACTGACTCCCTCTCTAGCTCCGATTCTGCGTTTACTTCTACGAGTATGTTAGTTGTCAATGTTCTTGATTGCTCGTCAACGTCGGTTTTATTTGTGAGCATTCAAATACAGACCCAGTTAACTCGTACCCACTTTCCAGTACTACCCGGCCTATTCCGTAACTACTTTCCGCATGGTTTAACTTAGTCCTAACATATATCATTTAATTAACTCACTTTCATTCCTACACTACTTACGGTATAATTACTTAACCTAAACATTAATTACGTACCCTAGCATTAATTAACATAATTAAACATTATTTATTTACTATTCGCTTACGTTACAATTCCGTTTGTTACAGAGACAGTGTTAATCACCGGTATTATCTCTTTTTCAACCTTATCGTTCCTTAGCGAAATTTAAATAGAGTAAATTTGACAATGTAGCTTATTACAGTAATGATTTATAAAAAAATATTAGCAGCTGTTATTTTTAACTGTTGGCCATAATTATTATTGCGGTCATCAATTAAAAAGTTGCTCACAAGCAGGAAATCAGGAAATGAGTTTAAATGAAAAATAAAATGACGCAAGGGGAAATAAATAGCACTTTTATAGCCTTCGTCAATCAATAATACAATATAGATCAGAATAAGCGAATAAGAAAAGTGACAACTGTTTATTATACAGAGAATTTTACACATCAGGGAAACATTTTTTCAGAAACACATAGAAAAGTTCACAAAAATGTCGTGAATCTATTAAAAATAGTTAAGTAAATTAGTTGATGCATGAAAAATTAAAATAAGCAGTCAAAAGTTTTGTATCATCTCTATTTTATAAAGTTGGCTAACATTTAATGGTCTACCTGAATTGTATCTACCGTAGCAAAAAATTGTACAACTGACCAGCCTACCTGAGTTAAAAATTTCACTGATACTAGGTTTTTTCAAAGCGAAACAATTAGCAAGTATCCATTAGCGATGCTTTTACTACGTGCCTGCAATAGATTATGAAGAAATTCCATCAATTCCGTTTTCGTATGTACTTATTGGCAATTCATCGTACTTGTTCCCATAATCTATGCACATTGGCAAAAGAAAGAAAAACCACAATTATATTGCCCTGTAACCCTAATTATTAATAATACGAATACTTTGCATACCTGGTAATTGCAGTTCTTGAATTTCTGCCAATTGCTCAGCGGTCAATTTTTTGGGTCCAGTTTGTTGACGTGCTTTCAATCTTGACACCCTGCGTGCACGTCTAGCGGGGTTGTCAAATTCTTGCCCTTCAGTAGCATTTCCAAAAACATCATTTTGTGGCATAAAGCATACACTCTTTTCAACGGATTCGTCTTTGCTTTGTAAGTCGTATCCTTTTTCATTTTGCACAAAGTTTAAATTTATCGGTGAGGTATCGCTGCATCCTCTCCTGCTCCTATCATCATCTTCATTTTCTGAGCCTGTAATTAGAAATATCACTACAGAATCGTCTGGTGTGTTTGTGACTCTGTGGAGCAGTTTTTTGAGTGGTTTTTCTCAGTAAGATAAAAGCTCACTCTCCACAAAATTATGGAGTGCATTGCAGTTCCTTCCTGTCTTTTTTCAATAAACTCAACCAACATGCTCCATGCACTTAACTCGTGTAATAAGTTCCGATTTACTTTTCTTTACCAATGGAATAAGGCAGCAAAAAAGTGCCTATGGATGAAAATTCCTTTTAAAAGGCATTAATACTAAAAAGAGTAGAGGTCTCATTTCGTAAGTTTTGACCCAACTGATATAGGTTGGCAAGAAATAAAGAGAAGGGAGAAAGGCTGCAATCAGGTGTTACCCCAAAACACCGTTAATTGTCTAATATTATCTTTTACTCTCGAAGCTTCATAGTAATAAAAGAAAAATGCTGCATTAGTCGAATTTTTCCCAAAAATAAACTTCATAAGCTACATTTTCTCAAGCACTAGAAATTTCTAGCAAAATTGTACTTCTTTTCTTCAAAAAAGTTTTGCACCCAACCCGTAATTTTCTGCATGACATCAGTTTGTGATGTCGCTCTATTCTTCTTACCGGGATGATTTAGGAGTGTTGGAAGTTTTTCTTTGGATGAATTCATGATAGGACGTAATCCAAATGCTGTACTGGCCAAAATAGGAATATTCGACTCTATATGGAAACGAACTTGTCCATCAAAGTATAAAACGAAAACGAAAAGACCGTTTACAACCAACGGTCGTCATATATATTGTAAATGGTTAAATGTCTTTACTCTAAACCACGCAATTCGATAAAAAATATAAATTACACCGCTGTTATATTCTTTCGAAAATGCAGATTGAATTGAGAGCATGCTTCATGAGCAGCGTATTTTCCATAAAAGTTACCGCACACACGAAAATTTCTGTGGTGTTGATAAGCAAGTCAACAAAATGAAATACGTTTACTCTATTATGAATTATTAGCATTTAAGAAGCAAAAATCATGTTTTTACCAACGAAATTTTGTTTTTTGTAATACAAATGATGCTGCGGTCAAAAAAGTTTGTTTCTCGAAAACTTACAGACAGCATGAGCCTGTCGAAGTGCTTGCGTGAGCTCATATCTTGTGTAGTATCGATCCAAAAAAGTGATGGGCATGTGTTAGTGTGCTGTTTTTTAAAAATCCACCTGACAACAGGTTGCAACTACCAAATGGAAAACGAAGTTGCACACTGTAACAGTGGTGTCACGACGGAGTGAACTACCACCTATTCTTAATATTTTAGTTGATGTTTTATATTGCTATAATTATATTATAGCTATCAAAATTATCTCCTTACTACGTAGTTATCTTTCTTA